>PVKM010003726.1:0-55919 GCA_004027735.1 Carollia perspicillata | reverse complement strand
TATTAATGAAGTTGCTAAGTGAGAGCCTTAAACCATATTAAGAAAATGTTGTAAATTTTGTATTTAATAGAGTGAAAATGAGATCTGGTTAGGAAAATAGAATTTGGAATTAAAATGACTAAATAAATATTACAAATTAACTAGTGTTAGAACTATTACAATAGGGGATCAAATTCTTCTGTTGTATAAATTATTCCTAATAGAATGAAGTGGAAAAGCATATACATTTGACTCTAGAATAATATGGAGGTCAGGGGCACCAACCCTCCTCCCCCAACCCTGGCACAATCCAAAATTTGCATATAACTTTTGATGCCAACAAAAACTTAAGTCGTCCCTTCTGCAGGCAGCCGTCTCCAGGACTCCCTATAGATACCCAAATCTGTGGACGCCCTCAAGGCCTCTACATGAAATGGTGTGAAACAAAGCATAGTATAAAGAGATCTCTCAAATCAACCCGTCAGCGTTTTGAAGTTACATGTTCAAACTATTGCTGGGAAGGGCCAACACAGTGTCCATGTGGTAATTACATAGGGTAATATTTCTACAGGAGGAACTGGAAATTGTGAGCAGTTGATATTCTGCATGAGTTCATAGAGAATTTCACATGAAGTGTTTAGCTTCAATATGACCGGCCAAGATGCAGACTGTCATTGTATATAAAGGTTAGCAAACCTTTTGCAAAGTATCGGACAGTAAATATTTCAGGCTATATAGGCCATACGGTCTTTACCAAAATCAACTATTCAACTCTATTTACTATAGTGGCCATAGACAATACATAAACAAATAAGCATGGCTTGATTTCAATAAAACTGTATAAAAACAGGCAGGAGATCAGATTTGACCTGTGGGCCACAGCTGACCAGCCCTTGTATATCACAACAAAACATAAGGAAATTTTCGGATATTGCGTAAGCCATTGGGTGATTTAGTAGGTATTAATAAATTTATACTTATCTTCATTTACCTTGTCATTCTTCCTTCTGGTCTTATGCTTACTAAGTCTTCATAACAACCTTTTGAAGACTTTACAATTGATAGTGAAATATTCAATAAGCGAGTAACTTGAATGTGTTCCAAACAGAGTGAAGGCAAGGTTGATGGAAAAGAGCAAGGCTAATTAAATATACTAGCTATATAAAGTACCTCAAATTTCCAGTAGCACTTTAATAACTATTTGATTAATAAATTATTTTAATAATGTTTTTCTTCCCCTAGGGCATTATATAAGTCCCATTAGACAAGCGCCTTTTAATTTTTAGTATACTTTCACCCTCTTCTTTCACTGGATGGTTTCCTGTTCATGTGGCCAGACCTTATTTGGTGTAAACGTAGCTTTTCATTGTCCTCAAACTCCCAGACCACCCCTTCGCCTGCATTTTGCCATACCTTTCCCATTGCTCAGTTACCATTCTATTCTGTTTAATCTGGCAGGCTTCTGTTTCCAGAAGGCCCCAAGTGAAGGGCTAACCCCAATTGTTATGTCTTTCCGTCAGTCCTCCTCTCCTCGATCGCTCTCTTCCATTGACAACTATCTTACGTGACACCGTGCTCTCTGGTTCTCCGTATGTCCCTGACCCTGTGGCTGTCCATTCTCTATTTTTTCTTCCTTTTTGCAGACCTTCTTAAAGGTCTCTATTCTTGGTGTACACTTATTTTCTCTCTGTACTTTCAGGCTCGGTGATCTCATCTCCTCAAATAGCTTCCTTTTTAGCTCTGTTCAGTTAATTCCCAAATCTGTATCTTCAGCCTTATTTCTCTTTGTTAAAGACCAATATTTTCTACCACTGACTAGATATATCAAAACCAACACCCCAGACTAACCCATTGCTTTTTCTGTAAACCCATTTCCATTTTTTCTGTTCCTAACAATGGAACTTTCTGGTTACTAATACCAGGAATCACAGATGATTGTCTCAGACTTCTTTTTTTTCTCCAACCCTACATCCAACTGGTAGCCAGGGCTGGTTGCATCTACCTCAATAATGTTCATCTCAAACATCCTTGCTTCCTTTCCATTCTCACTGTTTCTTCCACAGTTCAGGGCTCTTCTAACCACACTGTCCTTCTAACTTGTCTTTTCTTTCATTACTTATGTTTCCTACCTCTACTCATGAATCTTCACCTACTATAGCCCAGCGTATATCAACATCTTGGTCCAAATTATTCTCAACCCCCTGGTTAATAAAATTAAATTCAACCTATTTAGAACTCTCCATTAATATGGGTTCAATATATTATTTCAATTTTCTCTTTTATAACAAGTATTTAAAGTAATCTACCCTAGATTATTCACAATTATTTCAGAAAACTGAACCACTTCTATGCCTTTCCTATTAATCTTCCTTTACTAGAACAGGAAGTAATTATTGCATTTCCCCCCATCTCTCTGAAGTCATAGCTATTGTTCGTGGTGCAATGTCTGACATTTTATTTAGAAGAAATCTCTCCCTTCCCTTTATATGAATTTATATAGCTCCCTTCTTTTCTTTCTTAATGAAGTCATCGCATTTTACATGATGTCACTTATCTGTGTCCATGAATCTTCTTCCTCAACTAGATTGTAAGTCTTCTGACAGCAGAGGTGTCTTATTTATTTTTCTCCATTGATATAAACTACTAGATTAGTAGGAATTTGAAAAATACTTGTTAAGATAATTACAAGTTAATATTATTTCCAACTGTGAACTACATTTTCCCAGAAAAACATGTCTTTAAAAGCTCTCATGGATAGAAAGGGTGTGGGCGAACATGACTTACCAATTGGTTAAATGAGTCCAAGTACTTAGATGATTGTGGGTTATAGCCGATATCATAAGGAATTAATGATAAAAAAGTAAAAAGTACAGTTTCTGAAATTTGGAAGCTTACAGTATATAAGATAAAATAAGTATCTAAAATTTTAAACGATAGCCAAAGACAATGAACACTTTTGAATTTACAACAAAAAATAAAGAAACATGGACCCTGTTTTACCTTTATCTGGCCTTTCTCACATGGTTCACTGCACACAGATCTGATGATGGTGCTTTTCTTGGACCACACTTCATCATCATCCATCTTTAACTCACCATTGTCCCAGCTTCCAACATTGATGTAATCAAAATAATCTTTTCCCATTTCCTTGAAATTCATTATTTCATACCTTAGGAACAAGAATATAATAATTATTTAGCTAACAATAGAAAATCTCAGCTATGAGAAAGCAATAGATTTCATCCCAAACCATGTATCTACTGTCATATTAGTGATACTGAAATTTTCCATGACTATACTAAGAATAACAACAACAACAACAACAAAAAAAAACCAGTGTATTTCACTTTTTCTTCAGAGACCACTTTAAAAAAATATTCAGGCCTATACCTGAAATAGAAAATAATCCCATGTGAGAAGCTGACTTGACCTTAGCAGGATGAGAGACAAGTTCTGAAGTAAGTTCAAGAGGTTTAAACAAGTACTACTATTAGACTTCTAAAAATGATGGCAAGGTTTTCATCTTTACTCCAGGAAAATAAAATTTTCCTTTTCTAACCAAGTAAGAAATTTGGTAAGTCTTCAATCTTGTCTTCAGGTATAGGAAATTTGGGAGTAATTTGGAAAGGGCCTGATTTTACCTTTCTTATTTATCCTTTATCAATGGCTAAATTCATTCTGTAAAGACACTTACAGGAGTAATATTTAAAATAAGTCTGAAAATAGCTTCAAAAGTACCTAATGAAATGCAAAAAATCCTGGGATATACTAGTACCTTGTGAATTCTTAGCCTTTATTGGGTGTTATTCTTATTTTGAGTATGGGATAGAGATATAAAGAGGGAAAATTGATGTGTGTGTTTAGATGATTTTTCTTCCATGTAAGATCATTACCAGAGAAGCACTTCTGAAATAACTTTTCAGTCAGAGGACATTGGAGAAGTGCCATCCCTGTGTCAGTTCTTGTAGACATATCTATAGGTACATCTTAGTTTCACAAAGTTTTCACATAGTACCCTATGACTTTCCCTCTCAAGGTTTATAGGACTGGAAGATGGGCTCTTATAAATATCTCCTGCAACCTCCCATGCTCAGCATATTTAGCTATGTGGAAAATGACATCAATGGAAAACTTTCTGGCTTTTGGGTTCAAGTTGCCAGATTAGCATATTCAGACTAATGCTCAGGACATGTATGCTAAGACCAATCCTGACATCCATCTGTTTGGATGCACATCGTAAAATGATACCATTCTGTTTTCATGCATGATCATATTTTTTATTGTAGTATTTTTTTTTCAGAATGTTAACTCATTCTTAAGTTTTTGTTGGCTAGTCAGTGGCTTAAGGATTATCCTACCGTGTTGTATTTGCAGTCGGTAACAATTCTGAGTAACTGTCAAATTTCCATTTCTAAACCAAAAGTACGATTTATAGGAAACTGAGCTCTACATCTTCTCACCACCAGTTATCTCATGGCTACTATAAGTGAACAATGAGTTGAGCTATTAGAACAGAGAACACAGACAAAAAGAACTCATGGATTATGTCATTGGCTACTTCAAACACATTGGCCTTCTAGGTCTTCAAAAGGTGCCTCTGTGAGCATGTAACTTTTGAACACTCTAGGTTGGGAGGAAGAAAGAAATGCTGGTGTCAGGAGGCTTCTTTCTTTGCTGCTACTGATTTGAACAGTTTTGACAGTTTCATTGTTCACCCCCAAATGAGCCATCACTCTCATTCTACCAATTCTTAACTCTGAAAAGATCTAGTTCCAAACATCGATTTTACAGACAATGGAACTGAAGCTTGGCAAGGCTAATGAGTACGGCCAGGATGCAGAGCATCCTAGCAGCACAGCCAGACCTAACTTCAGCCTTTAGGCTCCTCCATGCTCCAGGTCTACTCGACAGAGCTAAGGGATCAGCTTCCCATTGTTTAAATATTGCAGAAATCTGAACTATTCCACGACTCCACATTTTAAGGCTCATATAGCTATATCTATGCCTTTTTTTTTTGTTTCATATAGGGAAAATGGTAAAAACTGAAGGGATCTAGATTTCAAAAACTAAACATGAAAATCCTCTGCCTCCTTCAGCTGCCACTTTAACTGGCCAAAATTTCAAGGTGAAATACATGAAAAAATTTTTTACTTAATTTTATATATTGTTCCAAGAAAATCTAAGCTATATTTTAATCAAAAGGGGAAAATGGTCTGTTAGAGCATAAGTAGAAACTAAAGGAAGGCAGAGGTCAGGTAAAGAAGTAACTTTCTGAAAATTGGAGCAGGCTTCCTCAGAAACAGTGAGCTCCTCCTCAGCCAAAGGGCTGAAGCAAGACTATTGTCGGAGGAACTGCAGCATCGTTTGGTGGAGGGCACTATGCAGATTATTGGATTTATGTGGCTCCCAAGGCCCTCTCAGTCTATAATTCGGGTGCTGCGGTGCTTCTTAAAAGAAAAAGTTTAACTCTTAAATATGTGATGAATTTTCTATCGGCCAACATAATGGACACTCCAAGCACATAATAGTCTATGCCTTCAGGGTTGTATAATCACAGATTAAAAAGAGACCACAGAGTTGGTTTGACCAAAAACTTTAATGGTAACTAATAATGAAACTTTTCAACTATAGATATAGAACCATTTCAAATGTAACATAAAGATGATGAAAACAATCTAAGAATTCCTCTTATGTGATGATTAGGTCTGTGTAGTGTCATTTTTCTGTTACTAATGGACTGTGTAACCTTGAGCATTCCTCTTCCTTTCTCTGAAATTCAATTTTCTCCCAGGGAAGTTAGGATGTTTAAACAGATCATCTCTATGGTCCTTTTATGGACAGAGCCACAAAACAAGAATCAGTGTGCAAACCAGCTCAGTATCTGCAAATTTCTAGTGTTCTACCCTCATTTACTATTTGTCACATTTGTTTTTGTCCATCTGTTCCTTGTTTCCTGGCTTCTTCTGGAATAATTTTGGTTTCAGTATCCCTCTATTGGCTTTTTGAAAACTTTATTTGTATTGTTTACACTATTACAGATGTCCCCATTTCCCCTCCACCTTTGCTCCCTCCCTCCCTCTGCCCTCAACCCCCTTCCCTCTGGCCATCACCACACTGTTGTCTGTGTCTCTGGGTTATGCACATATGTTCTGAAGCTAACCCCTTCACCTTGTATTAGAATTTTAGTGGGTACTTAAGGGATCACAATATGCATTTTTAATTTATCTTATCTTCTACTTAAAGTTAACATGCCACTTAATGTAAAATATAAGAACCTTGCCCTTATATAATTCTATACCCCCTTCCTTCATGTTGTCAAATATTTTATATTCGTGTATTTTACATTCATTTGTAAGTTCCCAATATAATGTTAAAATTTTTGCCTTAAATACCCATTGGTCTGACATAGACTCCCCATGTTTCCTCTGTTCTATTATGATCTGTCCTGGGCCATGACGAGGCCTCCGAATCCTTAATTTCCAATGAACACTGTACCAGAGGTCAGAAAACTTTTGTTCTAAGGGACAGACAGTAAATATTTTGGGCCAAGAGAAATTATCTGTTGCAACTTCTCAACATTGATCATGTCATGTGAAAGCAACCATGAACAGTATCTAAACAAGTGAGTGTAAATGTATTCTAACGAATCCTTATTTACAAAGACAGACTTGATTCCATCTTCAGACCGTAGTTTGCTGACCCATGATCTGCATGGTTGACAGTAAGTGGTAAAGGTCCATATTTCTAATTTATAATTCTTAAATCCTTAGAGCTCTAAAGACTAAAGTTTAAAAAAAATAACTCACTTGGCAGTATAACATGACCCAATCTGAACTTATCAAGTGACAAAACTTGACCTACACTGTCATGAGTCCATTTATAGTCTATTTACCACACTCCATGTAAGTGTTCATATGTTTTGCTGCAGAAATATTAATGTGTTGATTAAGAAGTGCTGCTCCTGGGTATGTTGGAGGCATTAGAAGGCTGCATAACCTTTTGTAAATTCAAAAATTTTGAATTCTCAAACACACCTGGCACCAGGGTTTTCATTAAAGGAATGTGAACTGATGGTAGTCTAATTAGACGTGAGGTATAAAAACAGTGATTCTAGTTTACTGTCCAGTGACCCACAAGTGTGTGTGCCTGAGGGAGGTGGCAGCTTCTCTGTGATGCTGGCATTTTAAGGGAACACTTGAACACCTCAGGCTCCTCTGGTCCATTGCTCGGTTTGAAATGTCTTTGATCCAGCAAAACTGTAGATTTTAATCCACAGAAATAACAACATAATGCATACAAAATAATGGCATTTTCATTGTGGTTCTGGTTGACTAAACAGCAGCATGTTATATATGGTTAAGGGCTGAAGCTCAACAGATTGAGTAAGAATCTTGACTACCATTTACTAGACTGTGTCTTTGGACAAGTCATTTAACCTTCGTAAGCTTCCGTTTGTAAGCCTTTAGCCAAAAAAGAGAATAATGGCATTACTTATCTCAGGAGTAAAATGCAGGGACTTATTGTTTGACTAAGAACATACACTCAATAAATGTTAGTTCTATTTATTTTGTAAATATAACTGGATTAGTTGGAAAAACAAAAAGTTGCAAACCACTCCCCCCCGCCCCCAAGTCTGGCTCATGCCCTCAGAGGCCAATTCTGATCATTTATTAATGGGCTGATATAATACCCAACCTTAGTAATACATGGAAAATCTCTAAACAACTGTAAATTCCCAGAAATTGTTTGTAAAATTTTATGTATATTGTAATTGAGAGAATAACTATAAATTTTTATCTTCATTTTAAAGAAATTCTTGTCCCAAAAGAAGGCTAAGAACCAATGTTGGGAATGTGCCCCATTACGGCATATTTGGAGGATTGTAAATGAGGCAATGATGTTCCCTCCAACTCATTAAGGTTTTCCATCGGGATAGAGCCAAACCATTTCTTCACTATCTGGTTTGTGGAGCTGGCTTGGGTATATGATATGGAAACGCTTTGAAATGGTGAAGCTGTAATTATCAAAGTCTGTGAACAAGTCCCAAGCTAATGTCAGTACTGTGGGGATACATACAAGAATGATGAAGCCCTGCATAGATACCAGAGCATAGGCCTTGACCTTAGTCCAAAAACTGAGCTCATTGGTCCACCTGCCCCAAGAAGAGTTACTTAAAATGCCAAGTTACTTTGACCTTGGGAAAATGTTTGGATTTCTCCTCCCCACCATGAGTCCTTCACCCTCTTGCAATGGATATACTGAATAGCCAAAAATTAGATAAATGCCTATGAAACGTCAGTTAATCTTAGCTCATGGCCTGCCTGGAGCAACAATCTTCATGTCTCTAGAAAAGAGAAAATATCCACCTTTGTTTTTAGCTGCATGACCTGATACTAGCTGCCACTTAGAAGTCCTGCTTGTGAGAAGGTAAGAGCTGCAGCAGAGACGAGCTCCCGCTTACCTCGGGGATATGGAAACAAGCTAAACCGAGGAGGCCGGCACAATGTGTGGGCACCTGGGCTGCGAGTCATGGAGGGTCACGAAACCTGCTTTGCCACGCTCAACTGCAAATGTATAAGGTCACGCTCTGCAAGCACAGCTGGCAGCATCATGTGTTACTGGAAGAGTACTTGGGATTTTACAGCCTGAGACCAAGGGCCTCAGTTGATCTCGAGCAAGGCGGAGTGAAGACCCTGCCCCGTTACATCTCAGAACACCATTTCAATAACATTATCTCTCATGGATTAGACATTCCATGTATAGAGTCACTTAAGAATTTGGAGTTTGAAATAGATATGAATTCTGATAAGTTTGAGGTACTTAATGACTTTCCCTGGAGGCTCACCTATAATTATGAGTAAGTTCATATTTTCGGGCTCCTCTCTATAAGTAATGACAAGTAAAATTTCAGAGAAAAAAGGGAATTTAGGCCTTGAGAAGGGACAAAGTACTCCCATTGGAGGATAATAAAATAAAATATGACTTATAACTCACTGCAGGTACAGCAAACCATATAACCGCACCTCATGCCTATTTCTGGATTACCGAAATTGAATTGTTTCTGTTTCAGAATAGTTCTATGACCCAAAAAAGACAACAGAATACATGGAATAACATGGTGAACAGAACTTGCTTTTGATCATCTGTGATAATGTGAGCCTCCTGCCTCTATGTTTAGATCTTTGAAATGTGGGGATGATTCCAAGACCGTGTTTTGCACATCAGCATCGACACTTTTCCCTGGCCACGGGAAATAGGCTCTACTCACTTTGTGGCGTCAGAGGTAGTCAAACACAGCCAGGACGCCTGGATAACCACAAAGGAGAGAAACAGCACCTCAGGATCAAGAGATGGCTGTTGTTCAGGCTCTATAGTCTAGAGGAGAATTGTAACAATACCTTCCTGGCGAGTCGCCATTCTCATCAAATAAGATTGTATCTCCGGAAACCCCAGTAAAGTTGGTTTTCATCAGGGAGTCCAAAAGCTTCCGCCCATCGATAGGCTTCATGGCATCGCAGAGGCCCGCGTAGCCGGGGCAGAGGGACACCTGCATGTTGTGGAGCCCATAGGCCATGGAATAGATGGCATTGATCACAAATCCCATTTTGGAGTCTTGAACGTGATGTGTTCTCAGAGTCAGAGAACCTGTTGGGAAACAAATTAGGAATTAACTCTGAGATTTAATTCTGCTAGAGCTATGTCTATATACTCTAAATCATTAGAAAATGTGGTGGAACAATATAGTTAGAACCAGAGGCAATACTGAGACCCAGGAGCCAACTACTATGCCTGATAATTATCTTCTACTTCCAGGTCCTCCAAATCCTGAAGGCCCTGCATCCCCAACAGTACCAAGATTCAGTTACCCCATTAACAGATTCTGGGAATGGATGTAGGACAGCACCGCATTTCTCTACCACAAAAGTTATCCTAAGGATGAATTAATCTCTCTTGAACTCTGCTGTGAATACATACCTCCGTGATTTAGAAATCCCCAACAAATCTCCAAATCAACAGGGAAGCAAACCTGATCCCCCGCTATCTTGCCTCAACTTACCTATTTAGATTTTTCACCTGACACGTTGAACTTCAAAGTATGTGGTCTCCGTAAACTGGACTATTTGGAAATTATGAAATATCACACTTACACGCAATTAATTCATTAATTAATTCCACCAACATTTATTGCAGTCTGAGTATACACAAAGCTGTGTGGCAGGTCAGATAGGGAAACTATGAAGATGAATGAACATGGATTCTGCACTTAAGAAGAAACTTGTGCAATAATGGAGATAAATTATCTAACTACAGTGAAAGGTATAAGGTGGTAAATCTGTAATATAAGTGGAATTAAAATCTATAGAGGCCTGAAGAGGGAAATTGACATAAAAAAAATTAGCCTGGCTGGTGTAGCTCAGTGGATTGAGTGCAGGCTGTGAACCAAAGGGTCACGGTTCGATTCCCAGTCAGGGCACATGCCTGGGTTGCAGGCCAGGTCCCCGTTGGGGGACACATGAGAGGCAACCACACAATGATGTTTCTCTCCCTCTCTTTCTCCTTCCCTTCCCCACTCTCTAAAAATAAAGAAATAAAATATTTTAAAAAATTAACACTGGGTATGGGTTATTGATTCAGGAAAAATAGAGTGAGTGCCTGTCCCTTCTCACTGCTCAGAACTTGCTGTGAGTGGGGGGAAAATATTGAACAAGATGAACATGATTTTTGCTCTTGTTTTCTTAGAGTCTAGAGGGCACGTGAGCATTTGGTTTGGCAAGTGCTGAGGCAGGACTGAATCAGGAGGGACACCAGACCCAGAAGCTCATGAAACCTGGCATTGTGGTTGAGTGTCGGCTGGAAGAAGAGTTGGGGAAGAGTGTTCCAAGCATGTCTGAAGGTACTCACATGAGATAGAGCACATTGTATTTGGGAAATTTTAGAAGATTGGAATGGCCCAATCTTCTAATGGAATGGTAATCGGAATGGCCCAATTACCATGGAATGGATGGTAAGAGAATGGGGAGAACTGAAGTAGTAGAGAAGGTAGGACTGATTAAGCTACTGTAAGTTTGCTATACTTTATTATAAGAGCATGAGAATCCTTTGTAGTGTTTAAGCTATAAGGAACCTGATCAGATTTTTCTTTTAAAGAGACCCATCTGGCTACAGTATGGAGAAAGATTTAAAGGGCTATAGGAGTGGAGTCAGGGAGACATGTTAAGAAGCAATGCCATAATCCCAGTGGTAACTGAAAACGGCCTTCACGAGGGTAGAGGCCATAGCTGTGGTCATGAGTGTTTAGGAGGCAGAATCTCTTACCAGGTCCAGTGACTGAAGAATGCAACGGAATGAGACAAACAGAAAGAGTATGGTAATAAAGTGAAAGGCAAGCCCAGGTAATGACAGAGTTTGTCATATGGTGAAAAGTTCTCTTTAAGTGGAATAAAAAGGGACTCTCCAAAGATAGCATGGTTCTTGATAAGTTTTTAAACTCTGGAGATATATTATCCTATTCTTGATTGCTGGCTCTCTACGTTTCCATGAGCAGAGAGGACTGCTAGGAAAACCAGCATGGTTCATCCTGACATAAGGGTAAGATGAGGAATCCTGCTTCCTTCTCAAAACAACACTGGCCTCAGGCTACCAACCAAACCTTACAATGCGGCCAATCCTTCTCTATACTGAGTCTATTAGTACTTCATTTCTTCTCATACTGCTGGGAACTCCATTCCCCCAGGTGCTAAGTCAAATACTTTGGTGGCACTTTTGACTCCTCTTTTTTCTCTTCATAACTTCTCAACTCTTATTTGATCTACTTTCAAAATACAACCAGGATTAAATTTTTCCTTTCTAATCTACTTCTGCCAGGTTCAAGATATATATCATCCCCTGCCTGGATTATAGCAACAGTCTTATAACAGGTCTCTTTCTTACATTTGTCCATCCTGTTACTCAAGCTGATTTTCAACAGAATAGCCAGATAAATTCCATTAAAATATGTCAGATCATGACGCTCCTCTGATCAAACTCGTCAGTGGCTCCCTTATTACCAAAAGTAAAAGTCAAGTCCTTGCAATGACCATGAAAGGCATTCGGAGTTTGGTTCACGGTGCTCCACCCTTACCTTGTGACTCCATTCCGGCTACTCTGCACTTACATTATTCCTCCCCAGCCACACTGACCTACTCCCTGACCCTCCAACATCCCAGGTGTGTTTCTGCCTCAAGGCCCTTGTACTTCCTATTCCTTTAGCCTGGCATGCTCTGCCTCAGAGATCTACAGAGCCTGTTCCCTCCCCCAGTCAGGTCTTTACTTAAATATTGTCCTCTCTGTGAGATTTATCTGGATATTCTACCTAAGTTGCATTCCCACCTCACTCTCCCTAACTCCTTTCCCAATATTTTTTTTTCCTTACCACCATCTAAATACTGTATTTACATATCTGTCTGGTTTGTTGTCTGTCTCATCCACCCACTGAAATATAAACTCTGTGAAAACAAGGATTGTTTTTCCTGTTCTGTTCACTACAGTGCTTAGAACAGTGCCAGGCACATAGTGGGTCCTCAATAAATATTTGTTGAATGCATTAATAAACTGTCCCTTCCAACTAGACTATCCCTTCTATTTTCTTTTCCTCCCTGACCCTGTTAACAGTAAACCAACTTATTTTTAAAGACTCCAAAAGCACTACCTTCACAAAGCCCACCATTGTTGCAGACACTAACATTACGCTCGTCCTTCCAAACTCTCTATTACTTTCTCGGCACCTCTCTCAGTCACCCTGTATACCATACTATAGTAATGCAGGTATACTCAGGGGAAGGAGAATTTGAACATCCAGTCCCCAAGTCAATCCATCCCCTACCTTCCTCTGTTTAACTCCCTAAATAGAGGCAGAGTTACTCACCTGGTTGATTCTATTTCCCAAACACTGAATGAAAATAGGTCATCTTTGGGGCTATCTTAGGTGCTTGATCTTGAGCCTAATCCACATACTGCAACTTGGCCTCCAAACCCACTGTCAGGATTTAGCAATAGGTGTTTGTGTGTCTATGAAACAGGTGGTAGTTTGATTCTTATCCTTTCATTTTTCATCTTCTGAGCAGAATTGGGAGATCTGCGTTTAAATTCCTGCTTTATGTCTTCCTAAGCTCTGTGACTTTGACAAGTTACTTAAATTCTCTAAGATTAAATTTAGTCATTTGTTAAATGGCAGCCTTTATCTGGCAAGAGTGATATGAGAATTAAATGTTTAGGAAAGTCATAAGTACCTCACTCAAAGCCTGGCAGAAGGTAGGTCCTTCATAAACAGTAAGTATCTTGAAATATAAAGCATAATAAATAACCTTTAGTCACTTTGTTTTGTGGTTAAGACTTGGAGATGAAAAGCTAGTCAAAGGTCTTGTGTGATGCGAGCTCAATGGAGCTTCCAGACAGTCATCTTTCAGGTTCTCTTCCTTATTTTTTTAATGCCTTATCTGCAATAGACAGCAACTGGCACAAAGGCAATTTGAGCTATATTCATTTGCAAATCAAATCACAGTGCTTAGGGCACGGCTATTGTACTGTTTGTTGAATTGAATTGGGAGCAAGAATGAACATTAGCATTTGTTTGGCAGTTTTCAAAATAATTTTTCGTGTGTACCATTGATGTGCATCAATACTGTATCCAAACTGTAAAGATAAAGAAACTGAGGTGGAGACAGGTTAGGTAGATTTTCCAAGGTCTTACAGGTAGTAAAAATCAGAAGTAGACAAGAATTTCTAGTGCTTAGTGTTCATTTTTTCTACACAGCATTGCTTCACAGCACAGCACAGCACAGCACAGCATTTCACTGGAAATATGTAGTCCCTGAACACATATCTGTATCTGATACACACTGTATCATATTTTTAAATATTTTAATTGAGAGTTAAAATTAGGGCAAAACAAGCTAGGAACAAGATTGGATCTTTCCTGGAAAGTGCTGTTTCTGTTCCCACCAATAGCGCCCCCTGGTGCTGCCTAAGACCGGAGTCCAGGAATGTACAAGAGGAGCTGAGCAACAGCAGGCGCTTGAAAACCAAAGAAAATGTTTGTGCAGCGTGTTGACTCATTTGTTGTTATTGAGCACCTGGGAACACCTGGCCTATTTGGGCAGCATTAGGGCCTTGTAAAGGTTCCTCATGACTGAATATTTTCCCTTGTCGCCCAGAGTTTCCAAATGATTGCAAAAAAAAAAAAAACTTGTTAGAAGAAACTAATGGAATTTCAAGTAAGCCTCTGAAATTTCTCAAGTCTTTTTGATACATGTATTTTTAAAGAAGAATATTTTAAACTGTTTTAGCATTCAGGATGTCGCAGGGGTTCAGTTCAAAGACATTGAAGTTTGACTTCTGCCCGTTTCCCAGACATTTTCCTTTATTAGAAGGAGCAATTCACGGCAGAGCTCTCACCTTCAGGGAGCTGGCAGAGCCCTGCTGAAATGTGTGCTAACAAAATAGATGCTTTACAAAATGCTTCACTTTCATAAAACTCGAAGAACTAGGAGCTATTTCCACTGTAGATGAAGAAACCAAGGAAATCAAGATGATGGACTAAATCGCTGGCAAGCTTAGCTTTCTGTGCATAACGGGGGGTGCTGTTCCCATTTAAAAGTAATTAATACAATAGACTCAATGCTTGTAGGTGTGGGGGCGCTGTCGGTTCATTAGAGAATTCTGCTTACCTCGTCTCTTCAGGCGTAGGTCTCTGTCTAGCTCCATGCCCTTCCTAACTCCACACACTTCTGAAGGAGGAGAATCTGCAAGATGTCTGACGCTATGTGAGAGAGTACATGCCAACTCAGAGCAGCAGAGCACGGAGGGCAGATTCTGGAACCAGCAGCTGGTTAGAATCACAGCTGTGCTCCTTATCAGCTATGTGACTTTGGCCAAGATCATTAACCGTTTTGTGCCTGAAGAAAATGGGTTTCGTTATAGTATGTGACTGTTTTTGATTTTAAAATATTTTGATTTCGACGGAAATGGTTTTATACAAGGCTTAAATAAGTTTATACTTATAAAGCATTTGATAAAAATAAATTGATTTATGTCACTTGGTTCTGTTACCAATGCTCTGGTTTGTTTCTCTACATTCAAAATATAAGGATCTGGAAGAAGTATGTTGCCAAGCAGAGGCATTAGCCAGGCCACATGTGCCTAGTGTGTTCATGGAGGGGCTGTGTAATAGAAGGCTTTGGACTGTTTTTCTCAGAGAAATACCATAGACTGATTGGATCCTTCTCAGACAGTAGACTCTTGTTTTACTTTCTGATCACTTAACACAGACATGCCAGACTATTTTACTGGCTGTATAGTGTTCCTTTGTGTGGATGTAGCACAATTTACTTATACTAATTCCAGAATGTCTTATAATTTCTTGCTTGGCTTATCACAACAGCTTCCTGACATATCTCGCTGCCTCCAATCTCGCCTTGCCTGAGTCTCTGTATTGCCAATGTAGACATGGAGAGAGTAGTCTTTCTTTAGCACAAAACTGATTTTTTTAGTCCCTTATCAAAACCATTCAGATGATAAACAAATTATACTGTAAATGCCTTTTCCTGACCTCCGAGATCTTTCTTATTCTGTCCTCGATTTACCTCTTTACTCTGATCTGTCATACTCCCTAAGGACGAAGATTTTGCATCATTCTCAGAGTGGCCACTGTGTCTAACGCAACACCTTACACATAATTGGCATTAATAAGGCATATCAAATACGTGAGTGAAGCCTGATATTTCAGAGATGTCACCAAATACCAGACCTGGTCCTCAGATTGTCAAATCAGTTTACTAGAGCAATTGTGCCTTTGTAGAAAGACATTAAACAGAACTAAAGAACAATACCAGTTTACAGCAGGATCTGCCAGGTGGCCCATTACCATTAAGCAATCCTGTGTGCTTTTACCAACTAATAAAACTACATGGCGAAAATTCTGGTCCAGGCAAGATGGAGAAAGCACTCTTCACTCTGTTTGAATGCAGCTAAAAAACCCTGGGTGGAATGACTTTCTGGGGATCCTAAACAGTAAATGGATGGTAACAGGTGGACTAGGGAAGAAAACCAGAATTCGTAACACCACTGAACCACGCATGGGATTCTTGGATCCCTTTCCACCAGGACCTCCTGGCCTGGGCCCGGACCCAAACGTGAACTGTGTACCAGTCCCAGGGGCAGGCAGAAAGAACACAAAGAGGAACTCTCACTTTCTGGTCTGAAGAATGGGAAGGGCACCCTACAGGTTGGAGAGAGTAGGAGGAATTTCACTTTTCTATTTGTTTGTTTTCCTATGCAAGCTCCCAGGCTTCTCCACAGAGAGGATGGAGGCAAAGGCAATTGTGGCTTGGCAAACACTTGTAAATTAGGGTGAGAGCCCTTGTCTGTGACCAGAGAAACTGTGTTCCCTGAGTATAGAGAAACTCCCTGTTGATCCCCCCCCAGGCTCTAGCGTCTCCCCACTTGGCTCCCATGGCAATCTAGTAGAAGAAACAGGAAGTGTGAGGCAGAGGTAGAAACTAAAGCCTCAGATTTCTACCCAGGGGACCAGGAGGGAAATGGGAGAGGTTGGGCACTGGAGTGTCAGGGACACTATGGGGAGAGGAGGAGCTCAAGAACGTGATCCCACAAAATTGAATTTGAACTCCTAGGCTCCCGCCTGAGTTATGCAGGCATGGATTTGACCTCAGTCAGCATACCAAAGTTTTGAGATGTGAACCGTGGACACAATGTTACGTGGGTCCAAGACTGGTGGCTTCTAGAGGCACCTGTGCCGTGGATTCTGATGGCACTGCACAGGCTTGGACGATCACCCCAATGGCGGAGGCACAGCCCACAGAAGGTGGGGTTGAACCTGTCACCTGAAGCTAACTGGAGTGGTTTCCTGTATATTTTAAATTAACATCCTATGACATAAGATGGCATCAGACTTGAAATGTCTGGAATCACGAGATGACGCCTGGGGCTGTCTGTGATCATTTGGGAGTGCTGACAGGGTCTCACCACCTTTTACCGATTATCTGCCTACGTTTTTGAGCTCCCTGCTCTCCTTTGGTTTGCACAGTCTTTCATTAAATGTCTTAATAAAACTCAGTTATATTCACTTCCTTTGTTCTTGCCTTTTAGGCCCTACAGGAATATTCTGGCTCATTAGTTAATTTATTTGTTGACATATTCAGAGTTTAATGATGTTATTGATTAAATAGACATTTACGGAGTCCTTACTGTATGTCAAACACTGTGTTTGGTGCTGGTGATATGAACATGAGTAACATCATACTCTCTCCTCAACAAACTCAGCACGTAAGGAACACAGGGGCTCAGTGACTGAAGTTTGTGGGGGCCCAAGAAATTTTACCTTATTAGACAGATTCAAAAGTACTGAGTGCACATGATAAAAGGGCTCATTTTATCCAGACTTCTTTTCTTATTCAATAAGCAGGAGGAAAGAGAGAAAATGCTAATGACTTGGCGTGTTAATGCATGAAGGAACTGGATTTTATTCAGCAGTATTAACTTTGTTCAAGGATTCTTGAACAAAGGCCTAGTAGGGCCTACTACAGGTCAGGCCAATGTAGGCAGGGCTGTGCCAACCCAAACTGGCTGGCTGCCCTCAGGCCCAATCTGAGAAATGCAGGAGGGAAGGATGGTCGCTCTCTGTTTCTTCAAACCTGGATTCCTAATTCAGAACACTTACCATTCACTTCTAGTTTTACTATTGTTTAATCAAATCAGAAGACCCCAAAAGGATTAGCAGACATTAAATCCTCCAATCTGGAATGACAATTTAATTTTACAGCACTCAAAACATGTTCTTTAATTCATCTGGGGAACTGGAACTTTGAAGCTTAGTACCCGTTAAACAAAGGGAAATCGGGCCGTCTCAGAAAGCAGAATAAGAAAATGTCTGAGGCACAAGAGACCTGAGAATGCATCTACTCTAGAAACTGCAGAATGGAAGCCCTTGGGCCAAATTCTTTTGTTCTTGTTTGGCCTAAGTATTCTTCTGTGGACATTTCACATAAGAATCCAGCTTTGTAGACTCTCTTGAAAAACTCATATGTCACAATAACTGGCTTTGCCTTCTCGCATGGCAAATGTTGACCTGCCTCTAGTTTTTACTTCTTGGGCTCCTATACTAATCTGCTGCAATGAACTTATTTTATAGATGATGGAAATAAGGTGGAGGGAAGGAAAAGGATTTCCCTAAAGTTGTACCTGGTGGTAGGTAGCTGGCCCGATACATTCTGTGTCCAAACTCTTGGATTTGTGCTATTTTCATGTGGGAGGTAAGGGAAACCATGATTTAATATTGTTTTCAGCACGTTAACTCATGACTGCAGGCTGATGAAATTGGCAAATTAGTTCTTTGTGTCAGTTCTTATGCTAGAAACTAAAAGGCATTCTGATTGCCCTCATTATTTCCTCACTACCTACCAGTAGAGAAAGAACAGTAAAGAAAAGCAGGCTGTACGGGAAGGAATTAAAGTATTTGCTAGAAAGGAGATTATAAATCGGGAAGATGCTATTGGATAACATACTGTCACATTGCAATGAGGATGAGTTACAGTGAAACAAATTCTCCTGACTCTCATTTATTTTCTAACTCCACTCATTCCTCATGCATATGGCAAATGGATTCCAGTTTTGCTCAGTGGATGGCACCGTCATTTGTTTCCTGCCGTGACAGCAGGGCAGAGCATCCTCCAAGGCAGAATTAATCTTCTGCCATTACCTGCTCCCACAGAAGTGTGTTTATACTTCTATTACATCACATAATGCTTTCTGCCATGCGTTAGAATTATCTATGTGCTTATCTGTGCACACCACAGAGTGTGAGCAATCTGAAGGCTAAACGATCTTGTTTATAGAGCATCTTCCAGAGTTTCAAACTCTGTGGCATAGAGTATGCAATTTATTCTTTTATTTAACATGAATCAACATCTTGTACAAAAGCTTTAAACATACGGGGAGATTCAGAGATTAGTTCAGAAGAGACAGCCAGCTCTATGCCGCCTAAGCCCACATTGATCTTGTTTATTACTATATTTTCAGCATCCAGAACAGTGGTCAATATTGTCAAGAATATATTGGCAGGTCATAGGAATGATGGATAAATATGAATAGATTTACTGCATGGAATTAAAATATAGTGGGCCAGACCATGAAATTCATGAAGACACAGATAGCTTCTTGGGAGCAAGTTAGGATTAATAAAATACTAGTTACGTGACTAGGACTAGTTATGTGATCTAGGACTTGGAGAGAGACTAGTGATGTCACGAATGAAAGAGTAGTCTATGGAAGGGCAGAAATAACTAGTGACATTCCACAGATTACCATCCCCTTCCCTAACACTGTAAGTGCCTCCTGTGCATCAGGAAGCACTGGAAACCCAGAGTTGTACCGCTCCCCTGTGGAGACACTGGTTTCGATTTTCTGCAATGTCTCCATTTTATAACTCAGCCTGAAATACAGGCAGTTGACCTCTAAAGGCCGATGTTGAAATGCAAATGATCGCAGGAGCTGTGGAAAGAAGACATCTTCAGGGAGCTACAGAAGCTCATTAGGGATTATACACTTCTATGTGCAGAATGCCAACTTTGTAAATTTAAATGATTCACCATTAAAAGCTGGTTGGCAGCCCTCTGATAGGTGTTATTTCAGCTAGCATATCTCTTTCATTCACATCGCAGTATTTTGAGGAACTTCCATATTGAGTATAAATGAAGGAAGAATTCCATGGGGATATAAAGGCTGGTGTTTATAATATCATTCAAAGGAAGATGTGGCAAAAAGCCACAGTATCGCATTCTCCTTATTACACTCAGACCAAATTCCGAGACCAGACCTTTCCTTCTTGGCTGTATCCATCTTATTCACTGTTATTCTTTTTCATTTTAACTGTGTTTCATAATATTTTCTACAGATGTGGCTGTCTCATCTTTTCCTGATGGGCTTCCTATCATATTTTAAAACAGTTCAATGGTCACTTTACTGTGAAGTCTCGCTAGAGTTTCCCAGTTGGACTGAATAATTCTTTTTTCAGAGCTTCTTTATTGGGAAACCAGGGAAAAACATACCTGCTTGTAGAGTTGTGAGAATTAGGGACAATAAATACAGAAGTCATGACTCTGCAACCGGTACTCAATGACTAGAAATTCATGCTGTTTTTGCTGTACACATAGTACAATTTATATGCAAAAGATCACTAGAATAGTTTAATAGACTGATAAAATTTCCTGTCTCCACCTGTACAAATTTGAGAATTACTATGCTGTTTTTCCTCACACAATGTTTATACTTCTGAACATAAGGGATGCTAAAAATTTAAGTTCCATTAAGACTTTTATTTCTAATTATATAATGAGCATTCTAAATGAAAACCCAACCTTATATAATATGTACCATAATTGAAATGAAGTAGAAAATTGAAAAAAAAAAGGATTACGTTGCTGTATAGAAATTTTCTGCAAAAATATTTCAACCACAAAATGCAGAGTTCACAAATTGTACACAAAGAAGATGAATTATTATGTGTATTAAAAGAGATTTGGTTATTTGTATAAGATGTTATACATTGGATTTTTTAAATAAAAAGTCTATATGAAGCTCCCTTTTCTGGGTGTACTATTTACTGTACTATTAGAACTAGCTTTTACTTTATAAGGACAATAATGCCACTTTCAACAATGACAATGGTTATTTTCTTCTACAAACCACTTTATACTGAAATATTATAAAGACAGGTATTAAAGGATAAGAGATGGGAGAAGAAAGCATCCCATAGATGCTAGATGCTTCACATCCATCATCTCACTTAATTCCCATGGTAAACCTACAAACTAAGCATTGTATTCTGCCTCTGTTTAGCTGAGAAGATTTGGGCTCAGAGAGTTAAAATTAAATGCCAATGACATATAAAGCGAAAACGTGGTAAAGTGGAATTTCATCCTCAGTTCAACTGGCTCCATAGGCTGACCTTTCTGTGCTCATATCTCCCCTAACTTTTTATAAATGTAAGAAGGTCATTTTGGCAAATGTCATTTTCTGTCACTTGAAACCGAGAATAATTATCTCTACTAACTTCTGAGGGTAGCACTTGAAGACCAAATGAAAAATATGTTGAAGATTTTAATTAATAATAATGGGTAATGTTTATTGATAAATTACAATTATTCTAATTTAACCATTACAAAAGCCTTACCATTAGCCTTGTTTTTTAATACATGGAAATTGAGGTTCATGTATGTTAGACAAATTTTCTAAGGACAAACAGATTGAAAACACATCAAATTGTAAAGCATTGCTATATCTGGACTGAACACTTTTCAAACACTCCAGCACTGTATTACATAGAGAATCTTGGAGGGTGGGTATAAGCCATTCTTTGAAACATTAACTTTCTTACCACCTAGGCTTAGTCCCAACTTAACTCCAATCATCTATTCGAGCTGTAGACAGGTACAACACAACCAAGGTTTTCTCTAGTGGATTGGTATTTAATACCTGTGTTAGAGTCAAAATCCAGTGACATGGAAACTAAACTAGACCTCTAGACTACTCAGTGATTTTTCTACTTTCATCATGCTGTAAAGTTCCAAATTGGTTCGATGGTGGCTAGGTGTTGTCAGCTAGACTAATTATTTGAGTTCTGATCCAAGTATTGAAATTTATAAAAATCACTGATTTGGTTCTATCTAGTGTTCCATGTGTTTGTTTTGCATTTATGGAAGGCAGCACAATATACTAAAAAAGAGGATAATTTAGATGCTTGGATTCAAATTTTAGCTCTTTATTTGTCAGTCATATGTCCTTTCCTGGGCCATCCAGTAAACCTCATCTTTACAGATGAGCCTTAGTTTGCTCATCTGTAAAATAACAACTATAATAATACCTGAGGCTTGGGAGAGAGCAAGCGAAGGAAAGAGGAAGAGAAAGCTTGAGCCATTTATAATTGTAAAAATAATATTATTATTTTATAATCTATAGATTTTAGGGCGGAGTATACCAGTTCTCCAAAGAAATTTGTGAGCTGGCTCATCCGGCCCGACATTCATCCAGAGCGAAGAAATTCAGAACTGAAACATTACTGTCCTTTGGAAAGAACTTCCACTTGTTACCTCTAGTTGTTGCTGAAATTCAAGGTGGTAGCTGCCCTTGGTTATATAGTAGCCACAGCTCTATGTGAAGATGTTTCTGCCCTGGGTCTGAAATAATACTTCTCTTCTCTACATAGTCTCCAGGATTGATCCACATTAAAAAAATCACAATGAGAAGCCATGGAGTTGAAGACTGAAATGATCCACAAAGACATTTCAATTGTATACAACAATCTCTTATTTGAAAACATTTACTAAAATATCAAGTTCAAAAAGAAGTAATGAAGATAAACAACTGCTTAAATACACAGTTCAACCTACCATTGTGCATACACATTGATTTTATTACAACCTGGACTTGGCTTTCTGTGATTCCTGGAATCACCAACTCTGCACAGGCTCAGAGCTGCACGCAGGAGACAGGGGTGACTAGGGGGGGAGGGGACTCCTGTCGCTTGACACCAGGTCTTTTAATAAACATGTAATACACATCCCTTTATTCATTCACCAAATATTTATTGAGCACCAACCGAAGCTATTCTAGCCAGAGTTTTCAGCTAATATTTGTCAAATGCCTCGTGTATTCAATAATCTATAAAATTATCTAATGGCTGCAGAGATGTCATTCCCATGTGTGTGCACATGTTGGCTTATTTCAGTTATACAGCCTGAGGCTTGAGACTGCTTTGCTACTTACTGGGTATGTATCCTGAGCAAGTTATTTAACCTTACTAAGCATTTTTGCTTCATTTTTTAATAAAAGGACACTAATAGTAGCTATCACATAAGATTGATGGCAGCATACAATGAGTTTGTGCTGGGTACGTGTGGGTAAGAATAGAGCCTAGCAAGCAAGGAACTGCTTATTAATGTCAATTATGGCAATGAGAATGGTAATGAGACCACTTATATCATTCCCAATTACTGAATTAAGCTATAGTAGTCTTCATTATCTAGCTGCATAAAACCCAATCCCCCTCCTAATTTGGATGAACTCTTCATTTACCTAGATTCTAGATGGTGGTAGAGTCCTTTCACTGGGAAAGTTGGAGTAGCCTTGTCTTCCTGTGTTCTCCATTCCTTGGTTACCAGCTAATGGGAATGCATTCCAGGCTCAGAAAATTGGAAACACCTTCTCAGGAATCAGAGAAAGTGACATAAAGTAAAAGGATGGCCAGAATTTATTTGCAATGAAGCAAGTTGTAGGGTCCAAATGCAGTGATGCTCTGGCCAAACAGTTGAAAGTGGAGCTTCTTTGTTTCCTGGCTCTAGGGAGCTGGTCCAAGTTTACAAACCTGGTCTTCCAGCTACCAGTAGATCCTAGGAGGCCTCAATATCCTCAATACTGTAAATAACAGTATTTACTTTTATTTATATTTGTTTATTTTAGTTAAGGGAGCCCATCTAAAATATTGGTTTCTAGTGATTACAACCAAAACCTCTAACATGGGACAAATTGTTTTTTGGAAAAGAAACCTGTTATCAGCTAGACAACTACTTACCAATTATTTGAATTTCAACTATTAATTTTTATAATAATTACTGGTTTGGCTCTATCCTATATTCCATGGGTTGTATGGGCACTTTCAGTCCAACAGAGGGAAATTATTTAATTTTATATTAAAGTAGAGCCATGGACCAAAAGATTTTCTGAGCTGAATTATTTGACAAAAAGAATGCAGACATCAAATTCAATTCACTAATGTTCCTTTCCCTCATCCAGGTTAGCAGATGCCTGGCACGATGGAAGCTGATTTCATAAGGGATAGCACTCTCCAATTACCTGTGACGATTTGAACCACCTAATTCAGTTTAGCAAAAGAATCACCAGATACATTTTCTTCTTTCTCATTACCAACTGAGGCTTAATTAAATATTACATCAGAGCATAAAAGGAAACCCTGGTCCAAAACCCTGGTAAAAAAAAATCCCTGTTTTTTTACCTCCTCCAAAGAAACTGAGAAATAAGGAAGGAAGGAAAAATAACAACAGAGAAACTAGCATGAGAAACTGAAAATTTCAGGCATCCAAGGAAATCCTACTAAAGAAAACTTGCCATGTGCTGCTGAAAACCAGTTCAAAGACCAGTTTTATTTTTCAAACCTTCTGCATGATGTCCAGTAGCAGCTAGTCAACAGGCTTAAAAAAAAAAACCCTAAGTCTTTTGGAGCAATTTACTACATGAGGTCTGTCCAGAAAAAGTCCAGCCATTGTTAATAGAACTGGAAGAGTGTTCCTGACATTTATGCAATCTAGCAGCCATGGAGAGTGGACTTGAATGTTCATGTGTGAACAATGAGAACTTCACTGTACTAGTCAGTGGAGGCAGTAGATGCCATTGAGTGAGCATGTGTACTGTGTGGCCATCACATTCAAAGTGACTGAGTGAGTAGAGCAAGAAATCTGCATTAAGTTTTGTGTTCAGCTTGAACATTTCTCTGTGGAAACTATTCAAATGATTCAGAAGGCTGCAGCTATAGGCAACTGGTGATTGGCAACTTCATCTTGACAACATGCCTGCTCATGGATCAAGTACAGTGCAGAGTTTTTTGGCAAACATCCATCATCCAGGTGATTCAGCCCCTCCACTACAGCCCACATTTGGCACCCTGAAACTTCTGGCTTTTCCCAAAACAAAAACCATCTTTGAAAGGGAAGAATTTCAGATCATTGATGAGATTCAGGAAAATATTATTGGGCAGCTGATGATGACAGGAACTGTGTGAGGTCCCAAGATGCCTACTTTGAAGGGGACTGAGGTGTCATTATCCTATGTATAGTCTCTTTTATCTTTATCTTCTTCAATAAATGTCTCTTTTTTATATTACAAGGCTGGAAACCTTCCAGGCAGACCTTGTATATCAGATAAGGTGCTCTAGAACCGTGAAACACCCTTGAATACTGTTTTAATATTTTGCTAGAATTTCCCAGATGCAACAAATGCTAACTCAAACAGAATATAGAAAATACTTTAACCTGGAACATTCAAAGAAGCAAGCATTTACACATAATTTATCAATGCACTACTCTCTTGTGTCTTGCTCTCCTGTGACTTGGAGAGGTTTGTAACTTCAATTTATTTGAGTTACATTTTCAGACAATGTAATTTGTGGATGAATTATTTCTTAAAATTACATTTTTTAATTTGTTCTGAAGTGTTGGGCTTCTTAGCTCTACTAAATTGCTAGGGAAAATATTGCAGAGCAGGAAATTACTAATAGTGATGTAATTTATTGAATTTTACTAAATGTCAGAGACTATGTGCTCTAGATGGAATTGTGTCCCCTCAAAATTATGGTAAAGCTCTACGTGCACGTGTGATGGCATTTGGGATGGGGTCTCTGGGAGACAGGGATTTTGGTGGGTGTTGGGGATTGGGACTATGAAACCATGAGGGGGGCTCTCATATTGCGATTAGGGTCCTTATAAAAAGAAACACAAGAGCTTGCTCTCTTTCTCTCTGCCACGTGAGAGCAGCTGTCTGTAAGCATTGGAGAGGTTCTCAGTAGAACCTGACCATACCGGCACCCTGATCTTGGGCTTCCAGCCTCCACAACTGTGAGAAAATAAATTTGGGTTACTTAAACATCCTCGTCCATAGTGTTTTGTTACGGTAGCCTGATCTGGCTAAAAGACAATGTTAAATGCTTCATTGATACTATTCCACATTCTTTTCATAAGATCTCTATCAGGTACGCATTTAATATTATCCCAAATTTACATCTGAAGAAACTAAAGAAACAGAGTTTAAGCAACTTGTCCAGTGTCAGAGAGCTATTAAGTGTCAGAAACGATATAAGTCTAGTCTATCAAATGACAAAGCTTGTACTTAACTCTAATACGATGATGTTCTCCAGTGTGTATACATTTTTATGTAACTTCACCACCTATGAATCAATTGAATCAGATTGTGACATTAGCATATGAGTTTACCTGATATTTCTTCATGGAACATTTTTTGGTCTAATAGTCCCTGCTCTTCCTAAAGTTACTGTCTGAAAGATGGACACAGGACAGTTTTTGTCAGCCCTCGAGTTCTCCATGCTTCCATCTAGGCTTCTCGTTGTCTACTAGACATGTTTCACTTAAGTAAGTGGACAATACTGTTAGTAATTTTTCACCCCAGGGGTCTTCATTACCACTGCCTTTTGTTAAGGTACCAGTCCCACTTCAAATGTCTTTGCATTTCTACCTGCGTGACTTCAAACTTGAAATATTTTAAGCCAAAGGTATCTACGCTACCCATTTAGTCCCTTTTTAAATTTTCCCTATTTTTCTATTAACAGAGTTTTCTTAATAACCTATCGTTGAAACCTTGAAGTCACCCTTTGCTTTTCCCATTCTCTCAACCTCAGGCATCACCAAGTTTATGCCCCTTTTCTGTCATCCACCAGTAGCCATTCTGACACCCTCAAATTTCCAGTGGCTTAATACAATAAAGTACTAATCTCTTCCTCAGCCAATAAACTCCAAATGATGTTTTCATATTAACCTTTGTTAATGTGATTTTTGATTATAGCATTTTCTTTCTAAAAAATTTTCAACCATTACTTAATATAGAGAAGAAAACTCCTCAATTTGTGGCCTCACATGCACTATCCTTTAAAAAACTTTTCTCTCTTTTGTGTCCAGCCTTACCTATCACTGTCTATGACACTTCTGCTCTGATTGAGCAAGTTTACCTTCTACCACCTGAATAGTCCTTGTATTTTCTCAATTCTACTCTTCAGTTTCTCTGGTCTTCTAAGCTTGGAATACTCTGCTTCAAACTCTCGTGGTCACAGCCCAACCAAACTTCAGGACTCAACTGAAAGGCTAACTATGTCATTGAGGCCCAATCTCCCCAGACACAAGCCTTCTCTGCCTTCTCTATTATACCTGGATCTCTCAAGGCTCATTTCACTAATTTTCTAGTTAACATGTATAACCTTGTATTAAAGGTTTCCCCAGATGTATTATACCTGAAGGAAGAGATTAACCACTAGATAATTTTTACATCCTCTTTTACAACTTTTAAACTAGCTCAGGATCTTGCTTAGTGGATATTCAAATAAAATAGTAACTAGAATAAAGAAAATAAATAGAAATTTAATAAATGCCCTGAATTTGTATCAATACTTTTATTTTGAAAAGAAATCATGTGCCACTTGGGTCATATTTAACATCTACTCTGATTTTCATGAAGCCTCAAGCTAATCAGTAAAATATTTTGAAAGCAACAGCTCATATTTTCTGGACATATTCCAAAAACTGAATTGAGAGGCTCATTAAGGATCATCATGGTAACAGATGGATCCTTTCATTCTTGTAGTCACTTTGGAGTAGAGCAGTATTAACACATCGCGACAAAGGTCTGGGAGCTGCTGCCCACCAGCTGCAGCAGAAAGGTATAGCAAGTCAGGGTAACTAACCTTCCTTTTGTGACAATCTTCAAGTTTTTATGCCTTAATACAATACACGCTTATTTCTTGTTCACATCACAGTCTGATCTATAGTGTGAAGTTGTCCTGAGTATTCTAAGCGACTCAGGGAAACATGCTCTTTCCATCACCTGACTTGGGAATTGGAATGCTGTCATCATTGTCCATAGACAAACAGAAGCCCTCTCCATGATGGAATGTCTATGCCAGCACTCCTTTCCTATTTGCTCAGGCTAGTCTCTCTTTTTGGTCCCTCCTCTCCACTTATCCATACCACAACCAAACTGTGCGTTCCAATTATTTTTGCATATGCTGACCTGCACTGATTTCTCCTATCCATAGGCTTCCATGACTCTCCCTGGTTGAGTCACACATTCAGCAAGCTTAAAGCCTGAAACCTTGGGGCACAGTGCACAAAGCATGGATTGTGGAGCCTGATGGATGGAGTTCAAGTACTTGCAGTACAACTTGTCCTGGAAAAACTAGTAAACCTGTTGAAGCTTTAGTTTCCTACTGCAGTAAATAATTATACTACTACTCCTCCTCAATGGGATAAAACTGTACTTGCATCTCTCTTCTGCAGTGCCTGGCATGTAAAGGCACTCAATAAATGGACATAATTACAAACACCCACTGCTTTCCACTGCTACTGCCTGGACCCAAGCCATCATCTCTCAGCGTATCACTGCAATAGCCTTCTAATTATCTCTGTGCTTTCTTTCTTTGCTCATACCTACCATTTATTCTTTACATGACAGCCAAAGTGATCTTTTAAATAAACCCAAGTTGAGTCCTTCCTTTGCCCAAATTCTCTAATGGCTTCATGTTTCGCTAAAGTAAAATCCAAGGTCAGTGCAATGCCAACAAGAATCTTCAAGATCTCACCCTCTGTTACCTCTTTGCCATCATCTCCTAGTGTCCTCCCACTTACTCTCCTCTAGCCATACTGGCCTCCTGCCTGTTCCCTCAAAAATGACAGCTTAGGCCCCTCTGTGGACTCCATGCCTGTGATTTCCTACTCCCAAACCATCTTTCCCATGTGCAAGGTGGATTAGTCCCTTATCTCTTCCTGGGGTTCACACAAGGTGCTTTTCTCAGCAAGCTCTTCCTTGACTACCCTATTTAAATTGCATCCACCCTAACAGTCTAGGTCCTGCTTCCAAAGTCTAAATTTTTTTTAGCATTTATTACCATCTGGTATAATACGTAACTACTTATCTATTTTGTTTTAATCCATCTCCCCCTAACAAGAATGTAAGCTCCATGAAGGCCGGTGTTTTTGTCTGTTTTATTTACTTCTATAGCTCTGGCCTCAAATCAAATTGATAATAAGTGGCACATAATATGCATTCAGTAAGTACTTACTGAAAAGATAAATAATTTACTTAATTTTAATAACATGCATTTTATTCTTTTATGTTGATACCCTGAAATCAAGTACCAGATTCTGCTCTTTCCTTAGATGCCCCCTGGCATTACCCAAGGTTGTGAGGGTGTAACAGCAATTCCGTCATGCTGTTTCACATCTTTGATAGAAGGCTCTCTTGACACCTCAACTGCACACCCCAGCTATAGGGGACAGTAGCTTCTTTATTTAGTAGCCATCAGGCCTATGTGTCTGTTCTCTACAATTTTTGAAGGTTGCGACACTGGGAATTACTGAAATGTTAAAACACCATGCCAACCTTGAGGGCTGTGGTCACAACGATCCCACACAATTGTCATGGTGATGTGGGTAAATTAATATACCACATCAAACACTTAGCCATAAAATTAAAATTATAATTAGCTTTATATATTGGCTCAGGGAATGGCACCTGTTACAAGGCAGCCATACTAACCCCCCACATTAATATGAAGACTTAGGCCAATAGAGGCAGAGCAGGCATCTTTTTTTCAATGTTGTCTTCTAATAATATACTATTAATCATTCTTCCTAGCCTGGAGATTATTGGAAAATCTATTAATACAACATGGTACATTTATTTGTCACAATAACTTAAAAGCAAATATTTTTCAAAGCACAATCTACTGTGATTAAGTTGTAAGTACAAAGTTTTAATACATTTCTAGAGACTCTTTTATAGAATCTCTACATATATCATCTTTTTAAATAGGTTCATATTGACACCATAATGTAAGTACAATCTAAGTTCTACAAGTGAAGAAGACAAGACTAGGTAGCTGGCCCCAGGTTATGGGGTAAACGAGCGGAGGAGCTGACCTGGTGGAGCTGACCTTAACAGGGCCTCCCTCCGAGCCCTTCCCACCCACTGCCGAGCCATCTGGGAGGCTAGGAGAGAATGCTGCACCTGGCAGCTCAAAAGGGATGCATTTAGGGATTAAAAACAGGAGGAAAAATCCTTCTACAAATATAAATACTTCCATAAAATAAATTTCTATTTGGTTATGAGCATCAAAATCAGAAGTGATATAAGAGATAAAGGATTTCATTTCATTATTTGTTGGAATTCTTTGAAGCCTGAGAGTAAAGTCTGGCTTATGCTCAAATAAACATATGTATATAATTGCACAAATTTTAATTAAAGTATAATTAAAATTTGTATAAACTTCACCTACTGAAAGCGAACAACTGAAGTTTTCATATATGGATACCTTTGTGAAACCATGACAACAATCAGGGTGATGAATGTGTCCATTCTGTCGTGTTTTCCCATGGATCTTTCAGTCCCTCCCATCCATAGGAAACAACTGATGCTTTCTTTCATTGTAGATTATTTTGCATTTTCTAAAGTTCCTAAGAAAATGAATTTGCAGCATGTACTCTTTCTTTTCCTGATTTCTCACTCAGCATAAATATTTTGAGATTTGCTACATTGTTAGGTATATCAACAGTTCATTGCTTTCTGTTGATGAGTAATCCACTGGACCTACGGCAATCCAAATTTTCTAGTGCCATCTGTTAAAAAGCCTATCGTTTCTATACTGAATTGCTTGTGCATGTTTGTCAAAATCAGTTTCCCATATACATGGGGGTGTATTTCTGAATTTTCTGTTTTGTTTTATTGATCTATTTATCTATCTTTATGCTGATACCATGCTGTTTTGATTACTAGTTTTAGACAGAGTCTTGAAAATCATGTAGTGCTAATGCACCAAATTTATTCTTCTTTTTCAGAGTTATTTTGAGTATTCCAGGTCATTTGCATTCTGTATACATTTTAAGATTTGTTTGTCAATTTCCATTTAAGAAATAATTCTAGGATGTTGATTGTCATTCTTCAACTCTATAGATGAACTCTGGGAGAATCGACAATGTTAACGCTATTGAGTATTCTAATATGCACACACAGTGTATCTCTCCATTTATTTATATCTTCAGTTTTCTGAGCAATGTTTTGTAGTTTTCAGCATAAAGAGATGCTACCTATTGCCAGACTTACCACTATTTCATATTTTTAATATTATTTAAAATGGTAGTATTTTAATTTCATTTTCTAACTTTTACTACTAATATAAAAATACAATAAATCTTTATACATTAATCTGATATAATGAAAACTCAATAAACTTACTGGAACTTTAGTAGATACCATTAGATATTCTAAATAGGGAATCATGGCATTTGTTAATAAAGATAGTTTTATTTTGTCATGTCAAATCTTGGTACCTTTTATTTCTTTAGTTGATGTTGTATATTTTACTGACTAAAACCTCTGTTGGTAAGAGGAAACCTTCTTGTCTGATCACAGAGGAACATCTTATTAGGTGGAGGATGTTTAGCCTATACCTAGTTTGCTGAGAATTTTATGAGAAATTAATATTAGGTTTTGACATATTTAACAATTTTATAAGTTTTTTAGTATAGTAGATTATACTGATCAATTATTGAATATTAGATCAACCTTACATTTGGGGTAAGTCCTCCTTATTCATGATATAGTATATGTTAAAAATATTACTGGGGCCTTGGCTGTTGTGGCTCAGTGATTGAGCACTGGCCTGTGAATCAAAGGGTCACCGGTTCGATTCCCAGTCTAGGGCATATGACTTGGTTGTGGGCTAGGTCCCCAGTTGGGGGCATCCAAAAGGCAACCACACATTTTTTTTCTCTCTCTCTTTCTCGCTCTCTTCCCCTCTATAAAAAATAAATAAATAAAATCTTTAAAAAATATTGTTGGGTATGATTTACTAAACCTTTGTTTAAAATATTTACATTAATGTTCATGAGGTATATTGAGCTTCAATTTTCCTTACTTGTGATATCTTGATCTGGTTTTAGTGTCAGGGTAATGCTAACATCATTGATTGAATTGGGAAGTAGTTCTGTCTCTTTAGTTTTCTGGTAGATTTTATGTAGAATATTCATCAGTTCTTCGTTAATTGGTCTTCGTGAACTTTGGTCATTTACACATTTCAAGGAATTTCTCCATTTCATTTAAATAGATGAATTTGATAAAGTTGTTTTAAAAATATTTTATTTTTTTTCTATCTGTAGACTCTGTACTGATGCTCCATCTCCCATCCTTGATATTAGTAATTTACGTTTTCTTCCTTTTCCTGATCAATATGTTTTTTCAATTTTATTGATTTTTTAAAATAACCAGACTTTAGTTTCATTGTTATTCTCTATTATTATGTTCCTGTTTTATATTTCATTGATTTTCATTGTGATATATTATTTTGTTTCTTCAACTTACTTTGGGTTTAATTTTCTCTTATTTTCCAAATTTCTTAAGGTACGTCTTTAGACATTGATTTGAATTTTTTTTCCTTTCTAATATAGTCAGTTAATGCTTTAAAATTTCCCTTAAGTGTTTTAATCCTCTGAATTATAAGTTTTTCCAGTCTCACTGCTGAGGATAGACACTGTTCCTTGTCCCATGTTGGTGCCAAGAGTATTGTTCACTCTCATCCTTCAGGGTGGTTCAGCTCCAGGCTTCAAATGCATGCAGACATCAATACATAGATGACTACTCTAGCACAGTAATTTTAAATCTTTTCCATCTCATGGCACACATAAGCTAATTACAAAAATTCTACAGGACATCAAAAAATGCATTCTTCGCTGATCTGACAAAAAATTAGGTATCATTTTGATTGCTTTACACACAACAAAATGATAATGGTAATTACCTATTCTTTTTGCTCCGAAATGACTTCTTTAAAAAGTCAGGTGCCTATACTTGTACAATATATAAGGATTTCTGGTACCAAGAATTAACCAATCAAATGTAACATTATTATGCCCATGACCAATAAGATGGAACTCTATTAAATGACCTATATACTTATGGTTCAAGATGGGTCATTCACACTGGATGGCAATTGTTGGGTTGCCTGTTGTCATTCATATATTTGACAATCTAAGGGAGAAGAGGTCAGCACCCCTGAGAAATAGTAAGGTATTGCATGTTTTTAAAATTCTTGTGGCAACAGATTGAAAATGCTGCTCTAGAGGGAACCTCTGCAGATCTCCAGAGCCCTCTTTGCACACAGCTCTTTCCTTTGTTCCTGGGCTCTGAAAACTTCCTTGGTTACTCTGAACTCATAATGCCATCTCCTTAACTTGGAGGGCTCACCTCATTTATTTCTTGTATCTTGAGAACAACTGTCATTCATCGCTTGATGTTCAATACCTTGAAACTGTGTTTTATACATTTTGTTCTGTTTTGTTCCTGTTATTTCAAGCAGGAGAGTAAATTCAGCTTTTATTAGTTCGTATTTGTTGAAGGTATGCATTTCCCCATCTGATCTTTGTCTTCCCATTCATCAGCATACTGAAGCCTTACTAGACTCTTGAGAGCTAGGTATCATTTTTAATTATTATCCCCATCTCACACACAAGAAAACTGAGACTCAGAGAGACCTAGTGGTAGTTTTAAGTTGAGTTTTTAATATAAATTTTCTGGGTCTAAATCCAATGTTTTTTAAAATCCTTGCCTGAGGAAACACTTACTGATTTTAGAGAGAGGGGAAGGGAGGGAGAAGGAGAGGGAGAGAAACACCAATGAGAAAGTGGGAAACATTGATCCACAGCCTAGGCATGTGCCCGGAGACTGTAATCGGTTTACAGGATGACGCTGCAACCAGCTGAGCCACACGGGCCAGGGTAAATCCAGTGCTTTTCACGGTGCACCTGTATGCCTCCAGCGATTGATTCAGCAAGCTTGTTGGGTCTCTCTTTAGTTTATTTTAAATATCCTTAATGTATCTTGGGTTCCGATCTAGTGTCTTAAGAATTTTGGAAACTTTGCAAATTCTAATGCAAGGGCTTTCTCTTGGGGATCTCACTGAGTACTTTCTGTGGGTGGATATTCATCATGAGAAATTACATACACCACCAGTTACTTGGATGGATAATCATTCCCATTTCTTAAATGCTGGAATTAAAAGAAAAAATGTGACAGATTACATTTTTAAAACATTTGAGATGTTAGTGTCTGGGGGCTTGATCTGCCTTTATGTTTCATTTCCTTAAAGCAGACTTTAAGATGCAGAAAAATTTTCCTCCTGGCAGTGAAAAGTATCAAAATGTAAGAAAATCCAAGAATTGTATTAAGTCAAACTGTCACATCAAATTCTAATTAACTTAATTCTTTGGCTGATATAAAAATGTAGAAATGGGCTTTTGTTCAGCAGATTTCACCACATACACTAGAATAATGTGGTCATTTTTTCCTTCAATGTATGGTTATTAATATTGTTCTAGTATAGTCCTCCCTAAAGTATGGTGACAATCAGTGTTAACATAAAAAGATTGAGTTCATAGTAAAACAGAAACAAAAAGATGCTGGATAAAAGAAGGGCATTTAAACATTTTTACAACAGGATTTGTCTTTTTCTAACATGTTTATGTACCTTATGACTCAAAAAATGGATACAGAATGTGATCATCTCAATATATGTACTCATGGAATCTGGATTAATTTTATTTCCAAATGCAGTCTCGGAAATGTTAATATTGTATGAGGCTGAAGAGTCACTAATCTAAGGGTTTGCTGTGGCGCTTACTTTATTTTAATTTGTGATACTTTTCTTAGGATCCAGCTACTCTTACCCAGACAGTTATTTCCTCTCAATGCACTGTTTTTTGGCTTTTTTAGTCATGTTTTCAGAAATGGTGAAGTGTTTTTGAATAATAGCTGAATCACTAATGTGCATTTTAAATGCAAACAAGATGATACAAAAAATGGGATGTGATGCATAAGGAAATATCCTTTAACTAACCCACCTCAGGTCCTCACGTGGACACCTCTAGCTGGAAACTTGTGGCCACAGAAAGGGAAGAGAAGCATCTCCAAACACAGATAGATGGCTCTGTGAGTGGTTACATGTTGGCATAAAAATAAAGGAAGAATAGGATCTGCATTCAGTATCTGGATTGGTATGTGACAAAAAAGAAGACAAAAGGCACAGAAAGTGAAATGTTACGGAAATAGAGTTTCTTTGAGATTGGTAAATGAGGTATTAGAAAGCATGAGAGTGTAAGCTCAGGGGAATTGACAAATATCTTGAGGTAGGCCTTTCACTGAATAAGAGTTAGCATGTGCAAACATGGGAAATTAAATGATATGTCACTGTAAAGGAACACAATCTGTGAAGTGGCTGGAGCACAGAGTTCATGGGGTTAAAAAACAGAATGTGTAAATTCAAATGCTGAATTTAAAGCGTCTTGATTGGAGTGAAACAGTGGGTATTCCTTTTTGTAGACATTGGAGAAGCAAGGAAGACTTTTAAGAATGGGGGTAACATGATGAGATTCATACTTGAGATGAACACCTTTGGGACAATTTCCAGCATAAATGGAGGAGAAAGAAGCTGTTTCAAAAGGAAGATTAAACAGGAAAATTGTTCTGCTACTTCAAGTGAGAGATAATGAAGAACTAAACCTCAGCAGTAGTATAAATATTTGAACTTAGGCAGTAAGAAAAGGAGGGGACAGATGTGAAGTTGTTCAGACAGTAGAATTCACAGCCTTTTAATGAGGACAACATGCGGTTCAGTTACTCCTACACCTGAGGAGACAGGGCAGATAAGTGAGCTGTTTACTTCAACTGGAGATTCTAAATGGAGGAACTCGAAGTTGGAGGCTGTGGTAACAGAAGTTATAACGAGGTTAGTTTTAGATACAAAATGTCAGGTGCTTTTAGGACCTACAGGTGAGGACCTACAGGTGTGTTATGTCATAAAAGACACCTCTGGAAATTAATATGTGTGACAAGGAGAATTCATAGAAAGGAGAAAGTAACTGCATGTCAGTGGGTGACTGGGTATAACCGTAAAGGAAATGGGTCCTTAAATTGGTTAGAAAATAGGCTATCATACAGTTATTAGAAAACAGTATTAGTTAAATTCATTGTATCTTTTATTACTATGTAATTTAAATGCAAAATAGGAAAAATTAAATTATATTCTTAATATTTTTAATATATTATTATTAATCTAACTTATAATTTAAGTCTAAAATAATTGTGCAATTTAAATAAAACTTAACCAAAATTAGGCTCACTGTTAATAGTATATAAACCTGGATTTTAACACTTCAGCATATTTAAAACACATGAGGGCTATAGTAGTATTTTGATTTAAGGTTTTAAGTGCTTAAAAACAAAACCAGAATTAACAAGAAATGACAGGCTTTATTTATACATCAAACTGGGGATTGCAAGGGGGGACAAGACTAAAGAGCGCAGGAGGGACTTCTAGTGTTAGGCAGGATGAAAAAGAAAGCAAATGAAAATTCTTTGCTGTATAACTTCAAAAGGCCAAAGAAATGCAAAAGTTAAAAAAAAATTTAAAGCAGTGTAGCCATACGGAAACAACAAAGAAAATGAACTCACAGATGGGAAACTTGCAAAAGTTGGCAGGTGTTACCAGCTGCTTTATTATCTGAGGGTATCTGCAGGTTCTGGACCCAGGTAATGACCTAGCTCAGCCTAAAGGAAGAGACATTGGTTTCCTAGGGCTGCCGTAAGAAAGTCCCACAAACAAGGTGGCTTAAAACAACCAGTTTATTCTCTCCCACTCCTGGATGCTTGAGGTCCAAAATCAGGGGGCAGCAGGGCCCCACTTCCCCAGGGACTCTGGGTGGAGTCCTTCCCTGCCTCTCTCTAGCTCCTGGTGGTAGTGCTGTTAGTCTTTGGCAGTCCTTGTCTTTCTGCTGCGCCGTCCCAGTGTCTGCCTTGTGTCTTCCCATGGCAGCTTTCCTGTGTGTCTTTCTGTGTCTGTGTCATTTCTCTTTGCACAGAGACATCAGTCATATTGGATTAAGATTTCATCTTACTTCAGTATGCCCTCTTCTCACCTAATTACGTCCTCAATGATGCTATTTCGAGTAGTCACATTGTGAGCATCTGGGAAAGGACATGAATTGTTGTACATAACACTGCCGGAAAAAAGAGAAACCAGGAACACTTTTGGATAGTTAGATGATCTGGTATATCTGTTTATACACTCTAGGAGCTGTAAATGCCTGATAACCATTTCCCCTCATGATTCAGTTGCTGATTCTGGAGGCTTCATGAGAGCCTCAAGATTTAGAAGAGAAAGACTGAAGGCTCCCATTGTTTTTATCATTTGGAGGAAAAGCTCCACTTGAAGAATGGCAACTGCTCAAACTTCAATGAGCTTTTTTGTCAAGATACATGCCGAACTTAGCAACATTATGGTGTAGGAGGCTGGAGAGCAAAGCTGAGAAATAGTAAAAATCTGATTGAGTTAGTCATTCAGGGCAGGGGATATAATAACTAGACTCTCAATTAAAATCCCATGCTAGTTGTCCATTAAAGACATTTAACCAGAGGTTGACTGCTGCTATCTTACACCACAAGCTACCTAATCTTGATATCTTCAAACCTGGAAAAGGCAAACTATCAGTCAGGGGAATATAAAGTAAGATTCAGTCCTTACGGTGATTTTCAACTCATTGGCAAAAAGAAAATATATTGCACATGTGTCAGGAAATATAAAATGTGATCAATAGCTAAGAAAAGTCAGTCAATAGAAGAAGAATGATCAAAGATCTGGATATTAGAATTAGAAAAAGAGGACATTAAAATAACTATAATCAATATGTTCAAGGAAACAGAGTACGGGATTGAAAAAAATGCACGAGAAGGAGAACTTTAACATAAAATTGAAAACTGCAACAAGAATTACATTAGCATTCTGGGAGTGTAAAGCACCATGTCAGAAATTAAGTACCACGTATTTTGGTTAACAGCAAACTGGACATAGGAGAAGACATGATATGTAAAATCAAAAACAGAGTAATAGAAAACAGTGAAACTGTGCATACAGAGAAAAAAGATGTGAATAGCCCAGAAAAGAAGTCACATCCAGGACTCAATAAAACAATTTTTCATTGGTATAAATGGGCCCTAGAAGGAGCAAACAGAAATATGGCAGAAGGAATGAGTTAGGAAATAATTTCTGGGGATTTTTTCAAAACTGATGTGGATCTTTAATGCATGGGTTTGGAAAGCTCTGGTAACCCTGAGAAAGAAATATGCAAGGGAATGCATTCCTATTATCATCATAATCAACTAAAAACTAAAAATATATATATAATTTAAAAGCTAAGTAAAAAGACATTACCATCAGGGAAACAACATTAAGAATTATGGCTAACTTCCCAGTGAAATCATGGAATTTCAGAAAATAAAGATGGAGTGCCATTTTTAAAGAAAAAAAACTAAAAAATTAAAATAAAACTAAGCAAAAGAAAACCTGCCAATGTAGAATGCTATACTCAGTGAGTAGATACTTCAAAACTAAAAGTGTAATAAAGTGAAATACTGCCAGGGGAAAAAGTTGATGTAATTTGTCGGCAGTAGACCTGCATTATAAGAAATGCTCAAGGAAATTCTTCAGGCTCAAAGACTCACAGATGAAAGTAATGAACAGTCCTGGACACTGGTGACCATTTTTGGCAAATACCCTGACAAAGTTCTGCAGTATTATATATAACACATAGATGCATAAAAGTAAATATCATGGCATTAGCAAAAGAGGTATGATGGGGTAAATTAACTTAATTATGTGCAAGATTCTTTAATGTAAACAAGAAATCAGCTTAGAATAGTTTGTATTAAATTAAGAGTTTGTTTAGCAATTTCTACTGAAAACTCTAAATGAACTAATTATACTAAGAGATGAAACCAAAATGTTGAGACAGGTGGTAAAATAGAATAATAGAAATTTTGAATTAATCCAAAAGAAGGCAGTAAAGAAGGAGGAATAAAAAATTAAAGAATAAATTGGACAACATAAAACAAATAGCAAATGAGAGAAATAGGAAAGAGTAATAAGCTTTGTTCCAATCGAGCAATTTTCATGATACATAGATCTAACAAAGGACTCATATCTTTTGTACATGAGGAACTCTTAAAATAGATATTCTAAAGGCAATCAGTTCGAAGAAATGTGGAAAAGACTTGAACACTTTACAAAAGGATATGCCCAAATTTCCAATAAACATATGAAAAGGAGCTTAACCTTATAATATGCAATGGAAATGCCAATCAAAATCACAATATGCTACCACACACTCATCGAATGTTTAAAATAACCCCCACAAATATTGACAAGGGTGCAGAGCAGCTTAAACTGTCATACATTTCAGTAAAGTCTGTGAATTAGTACAACCACTTTGGAACGCTGGTTGACATTAACTAGTAAATCTAAACACATGCTTAGCCTATGACCTAGCAGTTCCACTACTAGGTATTCGTCTAGCAGGAATTAGGATATATGTCTGCCAAGATATACGTACAATAAAGACACAAAAGCTTTATGTATAATACTTAAAACTATAAGTAATTCAATGCCTATCTATAGGAGAGTTGATAAATTCTGACCTGCATACAAGGGAACACTACACAGCAATAAAAAAATAAACTGCTACATGAAAGAACAGGGAGGAGTCTCACAACATTCTATTGAGGGGAATAGGCTAGACACAAAATAGCATAAGATTCCATTTTTATAATGTACCAGGAGAGGGAGTACTGATGGACACTGAAAAAATTCATATTAATGAGGCATGTTATTGATTAAGATTGGGCATGAAGCAACTTGCTGATATTGTTGCTTTGGGTGACAGTTACAGAGATGTATAAATGCAAATCTTATCAAGCTGTACACTTATGATTTGTTTTATATATATAAATATATATATAAGATTTGTTTTTATATGTGTATACATATATATATATACATCTGAAATATATATTTATTTCCATGACAACACACACATATATACCACATAGAAGTGAAAGTGTCTCCTTTAAAAATGTGTGTGTCGGGGTGGGTCCTAAAATAATTATGTGAAAGGCTTTTTCTTTGAATGAGAAATATCTTATCCTCATTTTAGAATGTTTGAAAAATATAGAAAGATAAAAAGAGAAATTTTCAGTTTTATAATTAACAAGGAGAGTGGAATTTTTCTTGTTTATTACTTATTTCTAATTTTCTATGAAGCGTCTCCCAATATATCCATTATACATTTATTTCTTTTTAAATATTTATATTACAGTGTTGCAAAAGATTTTATTGTAAGAAAGTCAATATTTAGATTGCTATATATGCCATCTTTTTTGCTTTTAACTTTGTTTATGATTTTTAACACGAAGACTTTACAATTTTTTTTCAAGAAAAACCACCCTATAGTCCCATTGTCATATACTCTATCATTTTTTTTTCCTGAGAAAAAACTTACCCCCATACGATAGTTTCTTTCGTGTCTTCAGTTTTCCTTTTTCACACTTAACTTTTTTACTCATTGGGGCATGTGCTGGAGAGGGTCACGTGCACATGTGTTGTGAAATAAGACTACCAACATTTTTTTCTGACTTCATAGGTGTTATGGCTATTTACTGGAAGTCCTCTTGGCATTGATGTTTTGATGGCTGTCATTTTTAGCAAGGTTGTTGCTATATGAGTTTTCTTTTGTTTTGTTTTTTCCCTCTGTTTTTGTTATTGATGCATTCATTGATACTTTAGTGAGAAATTGGAAGAGGCTATATAAAAGACTGTCAGCTAGGTGTTATTATAACTCATAAATAAATCATTCTAAAGAAAAATAAATTATACTTGGAAAATTATACTAAGGTAGTATTAGTGGCTTTTCCATTAACATTTTGTGGTTATTTGTCACATTGGTTTTCTTTCCATCTAGGTAAAAAATCACTTACTTCCTTTTAATTAGTCCAGAATTAATTTCTAGGAGTTGATCTATTTCCAGCATAGCTTTGTTACTTACTCAAGATTAGGAATTTTCCATAAGCTTTCTGGTTACTGAGCTTTTTAATACTTTATTCTTTATAAGGCTACTGATAGGTCTCGACTATTAGATTTAGATGCCTCTCTTAGCTATTATACTTTGCCTTCAAAGAAGCTCCTAAGAATCTATGGGTATTTCTACTCTTTGGGTGAAGACATTTTGCTTTTTGAACTATCTATTAGGTTTCTATTCACTATTATGAACAGTGAATAAGGTGAAGCTTTCTTGTCTGAAATGAATTATAAACTCCTAATATTTTTTACCATTCCAACTCAAAAATTGTTTTATGCATGCTGCCTGATGAAAGAGCTTAAGGGCACTAGTCTTTAGGGAGATGCTATATATATATATGCAGTAGTGTTACAGATATTGATAAGCTACCTGGGGTCTTTTTGAAGATGGGGATTGAGATGCTAAAAGGACATTTGAGTAAATTAGGAAATAAGGTCAAAAGTAGAGATTAATGAATATTTGAGCATCTATTATTACAGTCTGTAGTCACACACACATAATTTTGAGATTTATTTTTACTTTTTGGTGTCTTTGACCTATATATTAATGATTACGTACTGCAAATTTGACGGGGATATTTTTTAAATTATAATACTCTACCTTTCTAGCAGAGTCTATTGCTTAAACTCTAGACAAATCTGCATTTAATTCTCAGTCTTGGTATTTAATAGTTATATGACCTTGAACAAGTTATTTTGTCTCTGTAAACCTTGGTTTTGTTAGCTTTAAAATAAGGATAATAGCACTTCCCTCATGGAGAAGAATCATAGAGATATTACACATGTATCCATGTTCATAGACGAAATGATGTCTGGTGTCAGGTAAGACTCCAAAGGGGTGGGGGCTACCGAGTGCTTCCCAGTACTGGAGTAGGGAACACAGTCTAGCAGAGAGATCACGTCAGGGTGCTCCTGGGAGGGACAGAGAGCTACAGCAACTGGTTCGAAGGGAGGATTTCATAAAACATTTCCATAGAAATAATGTTTCCATGGAAATCAATGAAGGAGTTTTTCAAGACTATATCTAAATATGACCTCCAGCAGGACCAAAAAAAAAAAAAAAGAGTAAAAGAAACAAAGAACTAGTTCAAGTGGAAGACACTTCTAAGAAACAGGAGAGGGGAAAGAAGAACATTAGTACAAAAGAGGGGAAAGACCAACTGGAAAAATTATCTTAATCACAGTGGTTAGGGGTTGTCAGTAACTCCTCAGTAAAGAGGAACTAGAGATGAGATCAGATATACAGCTTGCTCTTTATAACTCCTACAATGTAGCTCCAGATAGGAATTTTTATATAATCATAGAACGGGGACACAGAGAGTCATAAGCACCCAAATCTCAAGAGAGGAAAAGAGTCTGGGTCCTTCAGAAATCGAACTGTGAAAGATATGGTGACAGTTATAAAATTGACATTGTGAAAATAAATCACAACACCACTTATTCACAAACCTTTTTCATGAAAATAAAGAATAAAAACAGCAAATCAATAAGCATTTGAAGATTTTGGACGAGAGCGAGCAGGATAAGGAAAGTGGGAGAGAAGCAAACCTAGTCTCACGCTGTGCTTCTACTATTTCCGGGTTTCATTGACCAGTACGCCATCCACCCTCCAGCATCTGTCTCCTCTACGCTACCCAAATAGGAACTGACGTAAGGCTAAGTTTCTATTTTACTAAGCACTGACATTTAAAAACAAGCACAAATCACCATTTACTATCTCCACCATTTCACAAAAAATGAACTGATACAAAAAACATAGGATTGACATAAACTCAGAGGAAAATGCATTATAAAACAAATACATAATTCCTATTTTACTCATTCTGGTGCTGGTATGTGGCAGTTTTCTTGGGGACTGGCGTTAGTTCATGGACCAGGATTTCAAACCTACTACCCCAGTACACCCATGTGTTCCAGCATCATGGATGAAGGCACCTACGTCACCAGCTACAACATTTCACTCCTATGCAAATTTGTGCGGGGTTCCTGTTACTCAGTGTGGGATAAGTCAGTACAAACAAGCCCCTTACCAATTTTAACAAACATTAACCCTTTCAGGCAATGACAGTATTGGTCCTACCTAGTTATGAGAGTCAAGATTCCTTTTGGATGTGCTACAGATAATAACAAAAAAATGTTCTGTTTAACCCTATAGCAATGACAATGTTGAACTGCAATTTTTGTTGGTGTAACTATCTCCCTTAAAATACACCAAAGCCCTTGAAGACAGGAACTAGTTTTCTTTATCTTGGCGCCCTTACAACTAAAGCAATATTTGGCACTTTATAAATACTATTTGAATGACTGAATGAATGGCTCTGTTCATATTATGTCTTAAAACATCATAATTATGTATAGCGCTTCCCTGCGACTATTTTATGGTTTATTGGTGCAAGTAGAAATTGGCTCTGTCCTTCAACCCGCACTTACATTACTCATTTTTCAGACATGTATAAAAACATTACTGTGTGCATCACAATGTGCTAACTACTAAAGATAATCAGAGAGCAGTATGTAGTTGCCTCTGAGGATGCCAAGAACATCCTACTATGAAGCTCACACACATCACCCTTTTAGCATAGTGGCAATTTCTTGAATGGCATAAATATAAATAATCTAATCACTTTTAATCTCAATAGAGTAACACCGCTCTAATATGAGAATGAAACCTGCTTATCACTATATGTAGCAATACTCAGTTTATATAAAAGCCCTCTTCTCTAACACATTGCAGGCACTATCCCCATGACACTGTTCACTCAAATTGGAGTCTCAGACTTACTCACTTTAAATGAAACAATAAATATGCTTACTGTTGCAGGTCTTGTTGTATTTGCTGTTCTCCTGTGCAAACCCTTCCAGGCGACACTGAAAACGATGCTGCCAAAATTCTTGAAACCAAGGGTTTCGGAGGTTTGTTTCTGGCCGGAGCTTCAAATAATAATCATCAAACCACTTGACATCGGGAGACTGGAGTTTGATTGTGATTCCGCCAACAGCTTCTCGCTGATAGCCATCCGTCACATCATACCTGTCAGCCCATCCATCACTGTGGGGAAACAGAAAACCCTTCAGCTTCAGATAGCTCCTAAGAAAATGATTCCATTGGCTTTCCTTTTGAAAAGATGTCATTAAATAGCTACTTCAGGCCGCACCATGGTCCTGCATGACACCTACATGATTCCTGAGATAGCAGCTTGTTAGAATAAAAAATGCAAAATGCAGTGGAAACTTTGAGTCTAAGAGTACTGGAAGGCACCAAGCCCACTTACCTGGAGCTGCAGGGAACAACCTAATGTTTTGGCAGAATTTTACTGGTTGCAAAATACAGTGTATGCCTGGAAGCTGCATAATATCACTATTCAACCATGTATTGAACCATTTTATAACTAGATCAAGTTAACTTTGAATACATTTTTTCTGTATAGTAATTGTTATAATGATCATAAAATAATGAAACCTATTTCTAAAACATGCTTATTAATTTAACTGTCCTATGATATATCACCCTCCCTCCCTCCCTCCTTCCCTTCCTTCCATTTCACAAGTGAATTACAGAGAGGTTAAAAAAACTTGCTATTTGAACACTTACCAGAGCCTGAAACTGAAGTCCCTGTAGTCCATAGCCCATATATGTGTTCTTATCTCATGCTGTTTCTCTAATGCACTTAAAATACACATATGAAATTATGTTTTACAGCAGAGTGATTGAAAGAACATCTTAACAATGTGCCATCAGACATGGTGTCAGGGTGCATATTCCTCAACATCACTATCATTTTGTGCACTGATCACTCAAAGTAATCTAGGAATTGCACAATAAAAGAGTTGAAATCAGAGAGGTCATGTTATAATGGTTTGAGTAGAACAGAATAAGGAGAAGTATTCTAAGCTTATTAGAAAAATACATGAGATGCAACATTGGAAATAAAAGGCATGAAATGATGTTTGTATCAAATTTGTTCACGCCTTGGGACATTCAAAGAAAAGACACTGACTTTCCCCATCCTCTCTCCCACTGGAATTTACACAACTTGTGCTATGTACCTGCTGGGGCCCAGTGCTGCTGTCCTTCCTTTGAAGAGGAGCGATGGCTCTTTCAGGAAAGATAGAGTCAAGGGAAAATTTAACAATGAAAAAATAACCCCAAAGCGGGAAGAGAAGGGATATGGAATGAGTTGAGCGGAAGAACAGAATGGAGCCTCCAGAATGCTTTGTTGGAGTGTTTGGAGTTGAGTTAAGGGGCACTGGGGAAAGGGTGAAGGAAAGGATTTATATTAACAGTCACTGTTTATTGACACTCAGATATTTATGTTTATCGGAATGTTAATTTCTTTTTATCATTGTTCAAATGCATTTTGTCTTTATACTTTATTTTTGTAGGCAGAGAGCATGCTCCTATATTTTGTGTATAAAATCCATGCCTGCAGAAGTATTATGTAAGTACTTAACATAATTGCAAAAGGATTTCCTGTTTTTCAGCATCGACTTTCCATATCAACTCTGACTTGAAAATTGACAGTGAGAGTTGTTCCAAAGATATTATAGGGGCTTGAAACAACTTGAGATATTTCCTAAGGCCTCAGTGGGTGGAAAAGGAGAAAAAAAACTAAAATAAAACTATTTCTTCCTCTAAGTCCTCCTTGACAAGAAGGTATTTTATTAAAATTTATCTATGGTGAAATTTCAAAAACTTTTGTGGCAGATCTGGAAAAAAAAAGAATGCAATATGTTTTGTTCCAGTGTTGAATTTTGTTACTTCACACATCTTCCCTCAAGATTCTTATTTTCAGTTACAGAAGCTTTATTTAAAGCTGACAAGTTGAAATGAAGTGGGCTTGTTTGCCTCATTTTCTCCCTCTGTTTTGGAGGGTTTATTATATCCCCGGTATGAGAGTGTGGGTCTCATTGGCATTTGAGGAGAAGCATAGCATACTCTGAATGGGACAGGACGCTCTGCTTGTCAAGCACCCACTGCCAGAAGAAGAGAAAATTTAAATTGCTTCTTCTGTTATCACTGGCTTGCTTTCATGTAATGTTATGATTATGAATATTACATAAGAAATGCAAGATTATAATGGGTCCAATTTGCTCTTTACAATTAATTCATTGAATTTAATGGGGATTGTAAAAGTCTGTTTTCATGAACTTTTTTGGAGGTTATATTTCCATTAAAAAGTGTCAGAGGCAAATCGTGTTAATTTACTAAGCTTTCATCATGTTCTTTAGCTTTTTTTAAAAAAAAGTATAAATCTCTTTTCTGTATTTAAAACTTTAGCCAGTGATGATATTTTATCAGTAGCCTATAAGTTAGAGTAGTGAATTTAAAATAATTTTGGTTCATATATTTTCATTCAACAGCAAAATAAAAACCAGAGAGGATTTGTGTGTAAACAGAAAATTCCAATATCTATGTGACAGAACAGGGTTATTCTATTTGAATTTATTGGGGATTATCTGCTCTGTAAGTCTCAAGTAAATTCATTCTGATGGGGGAACTCAAGAATTGGAAAATTTTTAGTTTTAACTTACACTTATTAAGGTTAGTAATTAATACATGTAGAAAGTAATTAATGCATATATAAAGCGATTGTTCCAGGAACCAGGATGACCGGGCCACGCTGACACCAGGAGACCAGCAAGCAATTTGTCTTTGTGCCCCAGGAGGGCTGTAAGCAACCAAGATGGTATCTGAGCCTTTGGGCTCCAGGGAAAGACATCCACTGCGCAGGACTCAGTGGGAGAGGGGTGTGGAGGATGGGTGAAGGGGTGAGGGGATTACGAAGTACAAATAGGTCATTACAGAATAGCCATGGGGATGCAAAGTACAGTATAGGAAATGGAGTAGCCAGAGAACTTATTCACATGACCCATGGGCATGAACAATGGTTTGGAGATTGCCTCAGGGGAGAATTGGGACAACTGTAATAGCATAATCAATAAAATATAATTTAAAAAAAAGAATCACTGGTCCACAGATGAAAGAATGGTAGGAAAATTGTAGGACTTCACCTTTAATCTGATTAAACTTTTCCCTGAATTCCAAACTCCTTACCTACTTTTTCTCTGAATTACAAACCCCTTACCCACACTTTTCTTCTCCTTATAAAAAAAGGTTGGCTTGAGATGAGACATAGACAGTCTTTTGGGGTACATAACCCACTGTATTCTCAGATCACTGGCCATCTGAATAAAGAGCCCATAATGATGCAATCCTTGTCTTTGTTTATTGGTTCTGGTAGTGACAGGCAGCATGAACGCCAATTTCTCCAATTTTGGTTCCATGGTGGCTAAGTTAGATGGTGTTATATTGACTTTAGATTACTAAATATTTACACTTTCATAAAAACATGCCTTTAAGATTTGTGTTAAGATGATAGAGTATCTGAAAGTAAGGAATAATAAATTTAAAAGTAAGCTAAAGTCCCAAGAAAAACTTGAGCTTACTTTTCTACTATGTACTGCTTTCTACTACATTGAAAGTGTGGACTCTCAAGACTCTGGCACTACTTCAATGCCTTTGGGCAACAAATATTTTACCAGATCAGAAAAAAAGGGCAGCAAGATTAGGAAACAAACTGAAAATGTACTGCATTTAAGTCACTTTTCTAGATTTTGTTTGTTTGTATGTATATATGTATCCATCTATCTATTGATCTATCAATCAATTGATCTATCTATCTCCCTATCTAGCTATCTATTAGATTATTCACCCATCTATTCATCCATGCAACCAGCCAGCCATCTGTCCAACTATCCATCTACCTAATTTCTCTCTTCTCACTGGTTGGCATTTTTATTGATCTCCTCTAATGCATTTCATTATTTTCTTTCCAATTATTTGATAATGAGTCAATCCTCATTATATGCACATTTTGTATTTGGAGAGTTATCTACTTGATAAAATTTATTTTTGTGTGTTTTTTGTTGATTTTGCTGTTCAAAATCACCCCCAATCATAGTGCTAATTTGTTATTGAATTCCCAAGCACAAAGGCTATGACATACCTTACATAGAAAATACCTATATACATGTAGCTGTCCAGATCTCCCCAAACCATTTGTTGAAGAAGCTATTTTTCTCCATTTTATGCACCTGCCCCATTTGTCAAATATTAATTGACCATGGAGACATGGGTTTATTTCTGGGTTCTCTATTCTGTTTCATTGATTTGTGTGTCTACTCTTATGCCAGTATCAGATGGTTTTGATTAAGTGGCTTTGTAATATAGTTTGATACTAGGTATTGTGATTCCTCCTACTTTTCACTTCTTTCTCAGAATTGCTGGGTCTATTTGGGGTCATTTATGGTTCCATATGCATTTTTTGAAGTGTTTATTCTATATCTGTTAAATATGTCATTGGTACTTTAATAGGGATTGTGTTGAATCTATAAATCAATTTGGGTAGTATGGACATTTTGATAATGTTAATGTTTTGAAACTCCACCACTAACTTACACTATACACAAAAATAAAATCAAGATGAATTAAAGACTTAAATATAAGTTGAAATAACAGAAAAGTCCTGGAGGAGAATATAGGCAGTAAAACTTCAGATATCCCATGCAACAGTATTGTCACCCATATGTCCCCTAAAGCAAGGGATATAAAGGAAAGAATAAACAAATGAGACTATATCTGCATGGTTAAAGAAAACATCAGCAAAATGAAAAGGGAACCAACCATATGGAAAAATATACTTACCAAGGATACATGGACAAGGGTTTGATCTAAAAAATGTATAAAAAACTTATATGAGTCAACACCAGGGAGACAAACAATCTAATTAAAAATTGGGCAAAGGGCCTGAACAGACAGTTCTCCAAAGAGACATACAGAAGGCCCAGAAGCATATGGAAAGATACTCAGCATCACTAACCCTCAGAGAGATGCAAGTTAAAACCGCAATGAGATGCCACTTCACACCAGTCAGAATGGCCATCATAAACAAATCAACAAACAACAAATGCTGGTGAGGAAGTGGAGAAAAGGGAACCCTAGTACACTGGTGGTGGGAATGCCGACTGGTACAGCCACTGTGCAAAACAGTATAGAATTTCCTCAAAACACTAAAAGTGGAACTGCCTTTCAACCCAGTAATTCCACTGCTGTGATTATACCCTAAGAATCCTGAAATACCAATTCAAAAGGACCTATGCACCCCAATGTTCATAGCACCATTATTTACAATAGCCAAGTGCTAGAAACAGCCTAAGAAACCACCAGTAAATGAGTAGATCAAGACACTGGTACATTTACAGAATGCAATACTATGCAGCAGAAAGAAATAAGGAACTCCTACCCTTCACAACAGCATGGACAGAACTGGAGAATATTTTGCTAAATGAAATAAGCTCATTGGTGAAACACAAATACCATGTGATCTCACCTGTAAGTGGAACCTAATCAATAAAATAAACAAGTGAGCAAAATAGAACCAGAGGCATGGAAATAAAGAACAAACTGACAATGACCTGAGGGGAGGAGTTCGGGCATAATGAGGGGAAGAAGGGAAAGGGTCAAGTCAAGGAACATGTATAAAGGACCCATGGACAAAGACAATGGGGGCAGGGAGAAGATTGAATGTGGAAGGCAGGGCACAGTTAGGGCAGGGAGAATAAAGGGGGGGGGGATAGGGACAACTATAATTACACAATAATACAAAAGAAAATATCCATATAAAACCAGCTGCATTTGGGCATGAGTAAAGTGATGTTTTCTGTGAGTTTAATATTAATGAATCAACAATATACATGAAATAAGGTGTTTTCAGGCATGAACACACATAAGCAAGGCCATGTATTGACTAGCTGAAAATGTTGTGACTAGAAGTTCCTGGCAATTTAAGCCTGTATTTCTCCTGGGTGCATTGGTCAGTATTCACTTATTTAGTGTTTGGTACATTAATAGATCATAACTACTGTGAATAACAAGAATTGAGTGTACATATGAGTTCTTAATTTGGATGTTCTTTTAGTTAGACATCCAGTCTTTCTTTGGCTGTAAACAGACTAACTTGAATATTGAAACAAGAAAAACCACTTTATTTAATTTTTTGAAAAACATTTAAATTACTTAGGTTGGCTTAACTAAAAGAGGAATCTTCAAAGTGTACCCACTCTCAAAACACCTCCTTAGTAGCTACCGCAGATTCCTTTATATTTTCCCTGCAGACATTCTAACAACATTCTAAGGACAAACGAAAATTTACTTTCATATTTTCCCTAAGATTGAACCATATGTAATCTATGATCTGAGCTTCCCCCCTTTTCGTCTCAAACCTCAATTCCCATTATTTCTCATAATGATCAACACATAAATATTTACTTCTCTGTTTTCAACAGAAGGTTCTTATTTAAAATAAAATTGATGCTGGAATTCCCCAGTCAAAATTTACCTTCTATGTCTCTATAAATTTCCTTATTTTATTTAACATTTGTTAAATATACAACTATTTTGTACTAAATTATTCTGTGGTAACAGACAGTTCCACTATCTCAGTGGTTTAGAACAAAACATTATTTCTTGTTCAGTGTTTATGTTCACTGCAGAAGGCCTATAACTCTGCTCCATATCACTCACATTCTGGGACCTAGTCTGAAAGAACAGTTTCCTTCTGGACTGTGCCCATCTGGTAGAAGGTGGGGAAATGAGCACAATGGAACCACACAATGGTTCCTAAGTATGCTGATTCAAAGTAACACATATTTCATTAGCCCTAGCAAGTCATAAGGGCAAACCTGACAAGAATGGGACAGGTGTGTGTGTGATTTTTTTCCACAGAGAGGGCCAACGAATATTGTGAAGAAAAATATAATCTACCATACTGTGTGTTGAAACTGTATTGAAACTGAGAAAACTTAAGTTAAATGGGTTTCAGAAACTACTCTCCAGAGGCTCAGAGTCTAGAGGAAGAATGAGTCTGGAGGGCAGACAAATAAATAAATGACCACATACAAATGAGTTATTGTTGTAGGAATGAACCAAATGCACTGGGGGAGATCATTAAATTGCTGACTCAATGTTTGTAGAATGATAAGATTTGAGTTTTGGAAAATTTGGATAATGGAGCAATAATAGTATTTTGGAATATTCTAAATAAAGAGAAGGTATTTAGGAATCAGGGAATAGTAAATATTAAGCTTTGCAAATATGTAGCATAGTGAACTAAGGAGAAAGTAAGCAGAGGAGGACCAATTTTGAATGGCCTCTTGTTCTATCCCATTATATTTCAGGTAATGGGGATACAGTGGTGGCTTCCAAGGTGGAAAACAAGAGGAAGAGGAATGAGAATTGGAAGTGGTAGCAGTGCAGCTGACATATCAGAGTGGTTATAGATGAGTGTTAGAGACTCAAGGTAGAAAATGTGTTGCTAAATTCATTTATTAGATCAGATAGTTTCTCAGTGAGACTATACAGTTTTCTATGTACACAATCATGCCATCTGTGAATAGTGACAGTTTTACTTCTTTCTTTCCAATTTGGATGCCTTTTATTTTTTCCTTCATGTCTGATTGCTGAGTCTACAACTTCCAGTACTATGTTGAATAAGAGTGGTGAAAGTAGACACACTTGTCTTAGTCCTGATCTTAGTGGGAAAGCTTCTAGTTTTTGCCTGTTGAATGGGAGGTTGGCAGTAGCTTTTTTAATACGGCCTTTATTATGTTGGTGCATAAAGTAGCAGGATACAAAGTCATCATTCAGAAATTGATGGCATTTCTGTACACCAATAATGAGCAATCAGAAAGAGAAACTAAGGAAACAATCCTATTTACTATTGCAAAAAAAAAAAAGCACATAGAAACAAATTTAACCAAGGAGGAAAAATACCTATTCTTGGAAAACTATAGGACAAAGAAATTGAGGAAGATGCAAATAATTGGAAGCATATACCACATTAATGAATTGGAAGAATTAACATCATTAAATTTCCATATTACCCAAAGTAATCTATAGATTCAATGCAATTCCCATTAAAATAACAGTGGCATATTTTACAGATCTACAAAAACATTGCAAAAATTTATATGGAAACAAAAACCCCTGAATAGCTTCAGCAATCTTGACAAAGAAGAACAGAGTTGGAGGGAGCACATGACCTGATATCAAGCTATACTATAAAGGTACTATAATCAAAATGGTTTAGTAGTGGCATAAGAATAGACACATAGATCAATGGAACAGTGTAGAGAGCCTAGAAATCAACTCATGTCTTTATGAATAATTAATATTTGACAAAGTAGGCAAGAGCATACAATGGAGTAAAGACAGTCCTTCCAATAAATGGTGTTGGGAGAACTGGACTGTTACATGAAAAAAACTAGACTGTTACATGCATGAAAGTAGACCACTGTCTTATACAATACAGCAGAATAAACTCAACATGGATTAAAGACTTCAATATAAGTCATGATACCATAAACATCCTAGAGGAAAACATAGGCAGTAAAATTTCAGATCTCTTGTGTAGCAATATTTTTGCTGATATATATCCTAGGGCAAGAGAAACAAAGGACAAAATAAACAAATGGACTACATCAAATTAAAAAGCTTATGCACAGCTAAATAAACCATCATCAAAATGAAAAGGGAACCCAATTTATGGGAGAACATATTTGCCAACAATACATTGAACAAGGGTTTAATATCTAAAATATACAAAGAACTTAGACAACTCAACAACAGGAAGACAAACAATCCAATCAAAATTGGGCAAAGGACCTGAATAGACACTTCTCCAAGGAGAACATATGGATGTTCCATAGACATATCAAAAAATGCTCAACATCACTAGCCATCAGAGAGATGAAAATTAAAACCTCAATGAGATGTCACCTCACACCTGCCGAAATGGCAATCATCAATAAATCAACAAACAATCAGTGTGGCAAGGGTGTGGAGAAAAGGAAACCCTAGTGCACTGTTGGTGGGAAGGCAGACTGGTGCAGCCACTAGGAAAAACAGTATGGAATTTCCTCAGAAAATTTAAAAGTGAAAACTGCCTTTTAACCTAGCAATTCTACTTACTACTGGGGCTATATCCTAAGAAGCCCCAAATACAAATTAAAAAGAATATATGGACCCTTATGTTCATAGCAGTGCTATTTGCATTATCCAAGATTTGGAAATAGCCTAAGTACCCATCAGTTGATGAGTGGATAAAAAAACTGTGTTACATTTACACAATGGAATACCATGAGCAGTAAAAAATGAAGGAATTCTTACTGTTAGTTACAGCATGGATGGAAGTGGAAACTATTATGCTAAGTAAAATAAACCAGTTGGTGAAAGACAAATATCATATAATCTCACTTATAAGTGGAATCTAATGAACAAAGTAAACTAATCAGCAAAATAGAACCAGAGGCATAGAAACGTGGAACAGACTGACAGCTGTAAGAGGGGAGGGGAAAGGTGGGGACCGGTTGAATGAAGGTGAGAGGACTAGTCAAAGAACATACAACAATGACCCATGGACCAGGGCTACAGTTTGTGGATTGACCATGGGAGTGGGGAGGCAGGCTGGATGAAGAGGGGAAAAGAGGGAGAAACTGGGACAACTCTAATAGCATAAACAATAACATATTATTTAAAAAAAAATTGGAGATCACATGGAGGGTTAGCAACAGGGGAGTGGGAGGGGGAAAAAGGTACAGAGAATAAGTAGCATAGACGGTGGGTAGAAAATAGACAGGGGGAGGCAAGAATAGTATGGGAAATGTAGAAGCTAAAGAACTTATGACACATGGACATGAACTAAAGTGGGGAGTGTGGGTGGGAGGGGGTGTGCAGAGTGGAGGGGAATGAAGGGGGAGGAATGGGACAACTGTAATAGCATAATCAATAAAATATATATACATATATTTAAAGATTTCATTTATTTATCTCTAGAGGGGAAGGGAAGGAGAGAGGGAGAGAAATATCAATGTATGGTTGCCTCTCATGTGTCCCCTGCTGGGAACTGGCCTGCAACCCAGGCAAGTGCCCTGACTGGGGATTGAACTGTGATCCTTTGGTTCAAAGGCCCATGCTCAATCCACTGAGCTACACCAGCCAGGGCTCAATAAAATATATTTTAAAAAAACAACAAAAATGTGTTACAATGGTCAAGCAAACCTCTGCAGGATTCAATTAAACTAGCAGCAGCAATGGGGAAGATTCTAGGAATCCCTCAGATTAGATATGTAGAAAAGGGGGAGTAGTGGGGGGTTTTATGGTTTATGGTAGAAAATTAAGGATATTGTAGCTCCATGTTTTAATATATAAAATATAGGAAGAGATCAGGTTTGAGTAATAAACGAAGAACATGAATACATATTGGGGTCTGCAATGATTAGATTTTCCTTTATATGCTCTCCAGCATTTCTTTTCTCTTGATTTCTATCTAATTTCCATTAAATTGATTTGAATGTTAAAAATACAAGTTAATACTTTTCTTATGTGTGGTTCTGGTTCCATATTTAACCCACTCTATTCTGTTCATGTTTTTGTATGCTGAATAATTGCTATTGGCACTCAAACAAATGAGAAATAATGATAATTATAGAACTGTAAAAAACTAATACTCTATACAATTATACGTTTATAACACAAATATTTTAATTTAAAAATTATTATCTTATCATTCATTATAAGTTAAAACAACAAGATAGCATTACATAGCTATTAGAATGACCAAAACCCAGGACAGAGACAATACCAAATGCTGAAAGAATGTAGAGCAACAGGAATTCTTACTCATTAGTGGTGGGGATATGAAATGGTACAGCCACTTTGAAGACAGTTTGGTGGTTTTTTACAAAACAGGACATAATTTTATCAAATGACCCAGCAATCACACTTCTTGGTATTAACCCAAAGAAGTTCAAAACTTATATACACAGAAAAACCTGCATGAATATGTTTAGAGCAGCTTGATTCATAATTGTAACAACTTGGAAGCAACCAAGATATCGTTCGGCAAGTGAATGCATAAACTGCTACATCCAGACAATGGAATATTAATCAGTGCTAAAAAGTAGTGAGCTGCCAAGCCAGGAAAAGACATGGAAAAAACTTGAATGCATATTTCTGAGTGAAATTATAAGACATTTCTGGAAAAGGCAAAACTATGGAGGCAGTAAAACAATCAGTGGTTGCCAGGGATTGAGGGGTGGGGGTGGACAGAGATGTGATGAGGTAGAACACGGAATTTTTAGGACAGTGAAAATACTGCATGATACCACAACTACTCCACATGATGGGTACATGTACAATATCAAGACTGAACCCTAATTGAAACTGTGGACTTTGGGTGATATGTGTGGCAGGTTCATCAATTATAACAAATGTAGCACTCTAGTGGAGGGAGTTGATAATTGGGGGGTGGGGGTTATGCCTGTGTCAGAGCAGGGGGTATCTGTGAAATCTCTGTACCTTCCTCTCAATTTTCCTGTGAACCTAAAACTGCTCTAAAATAATAAATTCTTTTAAAAATTTGAATGATTATTACATCTCTTTTGGGTGTCATACTGAGAACTATGCTGCCAAATGAGTTTTCATTTTTGTCTTCAATGCCAACTCTACTCAACTTTTGAAAGAAATACATTTTTCATAAAAATATTTCACTTCTGTAGAGTTTCCTCTGCAGTCTACATATGATGGTGTCTCTAACTCTGAAAGGCTTTCCCACCATCCTCATCTTCTGACAGAGGGGTCAATTCTCTAGTTGTCCAGACAATCACATAAATTAATAACTTAGTACATCTATAATTAGTTACACGCATGCTAATTGAGAGAATGTCACTTCCTTCTAGTGTATGATAAACTCCACTGAGGATGCAGCCAACCAAGTCTATTCTGTTTTACTGCTATTTCAACTAGTGTCTAGCCTAGTGTCTGGCATATGGCAGGTGCTCAATAAATATTTGGTTAATTAATACAATACCTGAACAAAAACAACAAAAAAGATGAAGTGAGAGGCCATTATGCTAAGGGAAATAAGCCAGAGAGAGAAACAAATACCAGATGGTATCATTTATATGTGAAATCAAAAATGGGAAGGAAAGAAGAAAGGGAAAGCAGGAAGGAAGGAAGGGAGGAAGGAAGGAAGGAAGGAAGGAAGGAAGGAAGGAAGGAAGGAAGGGAGGGAGGAAGGGAGGGAGG
>PVKM010003725.1:43008-56026 GCA_004027735.1 Carollia perspicillata | reverse complement strand
AGGGAAGGGAAGTGAGTTTGTGCGCACGAGTGTGTACGTGTGTGCAGGGGGCGGGCGCGGGCGGGGGCGGTCCGGGCTCCTCCTCCCCAGACATCTCCTCTGGCTCCGTCGCCAACTCCGGGCCCAGCCGCGGGCGGGCGCAGGGCGGGCAGACAGCATGCTGAGCCTCCTCATCTGGATCCTCACTCTCTCCGATACTTTCTCCCAAGGTAAGGAGGGCTCCAGTCCGCCCAGGACTCTACTCCCACACCGGGGCTGGGGGGCAGCACTCCCACTCTGGGAGTAATGGGGAGCCAGCGGCCCGCGGCCCTGGGGTCCCGACGCCATGAAAGTGGGGCTAGGTCCCGGAGCAAGAACCCTGGGGCGCGGGCGCGGAGTAACTGGGGCTGGAAAAGAATTAGTTTTCGATTAAATAGAACAAGTTGCTTCCTCTCGCTGCGCGGGAGAATGGAGCAAAAAAAAAAAAGAGAGACCCGAACGTTCAAAGTCTTTTTCCAAGCCTCTGGCAGCCCTACCTACCTTTCCACCCTCTGAGGCCGGGAGTAGGAACGCCTGGGTCCTGCCCGAGGGGATGGTTGGAAAGAGGTTGGGATTTCAGATTTGGGGGAGTGGGAGGTGCGCAGAAACCTGGGGACAGGCCTGGGAAGGGGTTGCTAAGGGAATCCTCCTACTCCAGCCTAGTCCTTCGGGGGACCCAGGTGGAGCTGGGGTTCCTGAGCCTGGGGCTGCTCCTCTGGAGAAAGGGAGGGGTGCCTCGGGGTTCCTGGTAGGGATTTGGAATCCCTGCCCCGTTGAAGGTTCTGGAGTTCCAAAGACAGTTTCAGGCCAGCTTGATATGGAGGAGGGCGTTTGGAGGTAGGGACGATTAACACTCCACACTTGGGGTCAGGGAAGGGTTGATGTGAGCTTGTTTGGAACTGGCAGAGGACAGGCTAAGAGATGAGAGAGAGGTTGAAAGAAATGAGGTTAGTGCACCCTCATCAGAAGGGTGGGGGAGGGAAAGAGAAATAAAGAGCCCAGACCACAGTCAGGACTAGGCAGTTTGTGGGAGCGAATTCTTCTTTGTGGGTCTGAGTCTAACAAGATTTAATACTGCAAAGCTAACCCCCTCAAAATGGAGCTGACAGAAATTGACACACAAACACTAAAAAATAGTCACAGACACTGAACCAGACTACTCACCTACTGAGGCAGACATGCCCATAAGCATCCCCCCACACTGAGACAGACATAAACACAAAGACACTGACATATCTAAGGAAGACAGACTCCTCTCCAATCGGCACATGCTTATATATTCATGTACCCAGACACATCAAAACTCATAGACCCAGTTCATGTATATAAGCAGGCATTTGCAAGGACACAACACACACACACACACTGAAAACCTATAGATACCAACTGTCCAGCAAACAAAGAAACTTGAACAGACATTCATGTAGTCAGACACCTATGGAGATGCACAAAATGGAGGAAGTAGTCTCTTTTTGAGGTGGAAAAATTCTGGAAAGAAGAGAGTCACCTTGGATAGAATACCCTCAGTCATTTTCATTGTCTTGCCTTCCTGGGTTTGTGGTTGTGTTGTTAGGGGTGGTTTGTTATTCTGGACCCCTTCTCTCCTTGCAGGGCTCCTCCCAAGCTCTGAAAGCAAAGATGGCTGAGTTGATGGGGATGGATCTCGATCCATCATCTCCCCCTCACCACACACACAAATACACACACATTTGAGCTATGAGAGGGGCACGCATTCCTAGTTTGAGCTGAGTAGGAATTGGTGCCTGGGGCTGAATAGAAAGGAGGCCTGGTCCTGGGATTGGCTGGCCAAGCCAGCCACTTGGAAGAAAGTTGGGAGCATGATTTAAGTTCTGATTTTGTTGAACCGGGCTGCTAGAGAGGAAGAAGAGGGGTGAGGGTATGCAGGTGGATCAAGACTGGTGTAAGTTGGAGGCAAGCTTATGTCTGCTCCTTTCCCTGCAGCTTTTACATGTCAGCATCATGGACACAAATGAACTTCAAGAAACAAAAGCTGCAGTTAGGAAACATATGGATTGGATTGGGGAGAAAAATTGTTAGAAAGAGAGGCGTGTGTTTTGTGCCTTTATCCCTTTGGAAAGAGGGGAGGGGTTAAGGGTTAACTGAGCTCCCCTGTCCCTGCCTCCAGCAGGGATGAAAACAAGACCTATGCAAAAGTATTGAGGGGTTGGGAGTGGGAGGGAGGGGAGAGAATGAGTGAATGCCAAAGTAAAGAAAGAGAGAAAATAGACCAGAGGGGACAGGAATTAACTACTGAATGTTCTGGGTAGCTGAGTAAGGACTGGAGTGGAGGCAGGGATAGAAAAAGTGGAGATTTGGGGAGATGGGTTGGGAGGGAGGCTGTAGTACCTCCTCTACTTAGCTTCCATCTATAGGAAGGTATTCTAGGTCAGGGACTGGGGCAGTGAGAGAGGAAATGGTGATTGCCAGGGTACTGAGGGATGGTGGTAGGAAATGGGGAGAAGGTGGCATGAGAAATCAGTTGAACTGAGGGAACAGAGAAAAGAGGGAAGAGGATATTAAGCCTAGGCAGAGAAATAAAAATCACATTTTAAAGAATGTCAGTGGGTTTCATCAGCTTACTTTTTCACTAAATATTTTTTGTATCTTATCTAAATGAAAACCCCTATCCTTACCTCTGTTTCCATCATGTGCCAGCTCTTCAGACTGATTGTGCCAAAAATTGAAATATTTAATCATTTTCTGGGAGATTTTTTTACTCCCAGTCTTGGAGGGGAGAAATTGAAAAAGAAAGATTATAATAGCTAATCAGAGCAATGTGGGATGACAGGCTGGCTTGAGGTGGGAGCTGCCTCCAGAGTGAGGAGTGGATGTAGGGGTGGGAAAAAACTCTGTCCCTTCAACTCTCAGAGGTCCCCTGGACATCCCTGCCACCTTCTGGGAGGAGGGTGATAAGAAAGGCAAGAAACCAGAGGCCCTCCTAAATTCTCAGTATTCAACTCTGAACACAGCTACATCCTGGCAGATAACATGAGTCTGGAAAAAGAGTAGTTGGGCACTGAGTCTCCCCTCCTCACACTACACACAGATACACACACTTCAGATGTCCCTCTTCTGTCTGCTTAGCTCAGAGCAGGCCTTGAGGGTGAGGAAGAGGCAGGCAGACAAGGCAGAAATCAGGATACCAGGCTTCCCTCCTTGATTCTGATTGGACTCTATCTTCTACTCACTTAGCCCTAAAGGGAGGGCATACATCCAGTACTCAGTGCCTGTTGTTTCCTCTGGTCACAGCCCTTGATCAGGAGGACATGGAGTCCTCTAGGTCTTCTCAACTTCTCACCTTCTGCATGGTTGGTTGTCTTGCTCTGCCTTGGTTCTCTGGTGGTGTGGGGCAAAGGCTATCCTCTGGGTCTTAGAATTCACCCCCTTGACTTGAGAACTGTATACTCTTAATGAAAGCTTCTCTAGGCCCTCTTTATATCATCAGAGACCAAGTCTTATTTTTTTTTTATTATCCTTTCAGATTCTGACACTTACAACTGATTTGATGAGAGTGATACAGTGTTAGAAGGCAGTATTAAATGGTTATTAAATCACAGCTCCCTGGTTAAACCCTTCCTAGGCCATTTGGTAGCCCTGTCAGCTTAAACAAGGTATATGCTTTCTCTGTGGCTCAGTATGCTCATCTGTAAAGTGAGGATAAAAATAATATCCCATAAGGTTTTAGTGGCACTTAAATATGTTGATCCATGTAAAGTGCCTGGAACAGTCTGACACAGAGAAAAGTGCTCAGTAATGCTTCTGGTTATGACTCTGTGCCTAGACATAGAGAGATAAGCAATTGAGTTGTCTGTATCTCCTTTCCAGCTCTTTTTTATGCTTATTTTTTTGTTTTCTTGCTCCAGCTGCACAGATTCCTGATCTCATACTTCAGCACCTCCTCTTGTGTCTCTAATAGAGACAACTGGGTTGTGGCAGGCAGACCCACAAGAGGAAATTGACCAGCCTCTCCTTGATTGGAGAACTCAGAAGTATGGGGAAGGGAATTGGGGAGGGAGCAAAGTGGAAGATGATGGTATTCTAGTGACACGGAACCAAGGCTTTTGTGAGAAATGAGGAGGGACATTAATCCCAAGTGGCAACATTTCAGAGTCTGGAAATAATATGGATCATTTATTGAGCCCTGTGCTAACTACTTTATATGTATTATCTAATTTAATCTATACAATGATCCCCTGAGATCAGCTCTACAATTATTTCCATTTCATGGATGAGAAATTGAGGCCTAGACCGGTTAAGTATCTTGTTAACTGGTTGTGGGAACCGGCTGACCTCAAAGACTACACCCTTCTCTTTTGCCAGGGATTCCACATGCAAGCAGAAATAAATGCTGGGCTAGGACAAGGTTTTTTTCTGGTCCATTGCAGAATGAAAAGTAGGAGGAAAAGGGAGTGAAAGTCTCATAAAGATAAACTTATTACAATTTTTAAAACAATACTTTATTCTAAAGTTTTGTCCTTTTAAATACTTTGGTGTTGAGTGTTTTTTCTTTGATGACTGATGGTGCTCATAATTGACTTTTTTAAAAAAAGACTTTACTCGGCAAATGAAATGCTTTTCAACCTGTGTTTATTCCTAATAAACACAGCCTTAGGTCCATGAACTACAAATTTGGGAACTTTAATGCAAGGCAAACTCCTGGAGAGGTGTAGAATCCTACAAAGGGAAGCACTGAATAGGGGCCTGGGGGGGACAATCCCATGACAGTCAGCTTCCAAAGCAACCCTGTCCCTGACAGACTTGTAGGCTGGGTGTTGGATGGCCTGTTCCAGTCTCCTATGGGAGGCTCTACTTTGGCCTAGGGTGGTGAAAAGTGATTATAGGAGGTGGATTCCATACCAAAGCATCAAAGTGACATTTTATTGAATTCTTACTGCATGCTTTTCATGTTCATTATTACTTATTTTTTTAAAAAACCTAGTGGAGTTAATGTTATTTCCATTTTATAGATGAGAAAACCAAATTTGAGTTTAATTAACTTGCTCAAGGCCATATCTGGCATGTTAGGTCCCAGATTTAAACTCTTTGTCTCACTACAAAGCCTATACTCGGACAGGCAACCACTACTGCAGAGCCATAGCACAGTGTAGTGCCTCCCATAGAGCTGAGGAATCTCTGCAGGGGAAAGGCCTTCTTTCTTTTTGTCTTCCTCTCAGTAGCAAAAAGGCTCTTTCTAGTGCCTCTCAGTCTTCTCCCACAAAACTCAGCCCAAGACACCTATCCTACATCCATCTCTGTGTCTTGCTTTGATAGTTATGTGTTTTATTTAGTGGGGGTGAAGAACTGTGCATGCTACCCCTTTTCATTCAGGAGAGGAAGGTTTGTAATAACTCATCCCCCTTTTGAGTGTTCTAACTTTATAAAGTGCTCTCCAATTTTAGCAACATTTTGACATGCACCTTCTCATTTAATAGGCCATCCTGTGATGTAGGCAGGGTAGTTATTATTTCTCCACTTAATAGATGAGAAAACAGCCTTCAAGAGGTTAAATGACTTGCTAAGAGGTGGAAGTTGAATCGAAAGGAAGGGCTAGGGGGAAATATCGTAATTGCTCCATTATCAATATCTGGGGGCTCTTCCAACTGAGGATAGGGAAATTCCTCTCCATGATTCAGGTGCAGAGAAAGTTGTACCCTTCCCAACCTACTAGCTCCTGTCTGGTTCTTTCCCGGGGCCCACAGGCAATTTTACTAAAATATGCTAGACCCTTTGACTGGGAAAGGGCTTAGGTGTGTGGGTAGGTAGTCAACAGTGAACGAAAAAGAGGCAGCCATGTTCTTGATCCTGAAATGTGAAGCCAAGGAGAGGCAGTCTCAGGGCTCTGGAAAGAGAATGGGCTTATTCCAAGTGAGGGAGAAAGTCATTCACATTTGTGGAGGGCCCACTTTGTGTTTTGCATGTGTTAGTAGCTAATTTAATGCTGACAATAATCTGTTAAATGTAAGAATTATCTCCATTTTATAGGTGGACAAAGAGAGACCCAAAGAAGTTAAGTCCAAGATGACATAGCTAATAAGAGACAGCCAGGACTAGAACCCAAGTAGGGAAGTTGGAATGAAGCAAAGGGATTGCTTCCCAGAAGGAAACTCTGAACACTGTCATGTCCAATATCACTGCTGCATGCAAGCCTGCAGATATAGTCTCTGTGTCCAGCATGCATGCCCACATGCAAGTGCATAATTTACACATGCCCTCAATATGCATTTGCACACGTGACAATTTCTTACCTCATACAAGTATAGACAAATACCTCAGTCTTTACCTTAGTCCTTCCATTCAACAGAGCACTAGTGCATAACCCTGCCACATTTCTGTGTACCATTTTACTTTAGCTATGGCAGCCATCATTGCTTTTTGAAGGCACTACTTTTTTGTCTTGTCTTCCATGTTCTCTATTCCTCTGATAAATGCACACATTACAAAGTGAAAGTCAGACCCTTATGTTCTGCATTTAACTCTGGTCCCTCTCCATCCTGCAGCCCAGGTCTCACACCTTCCTGCTTCTGATTCACAGGAAATATGAACCTGATTAAGTTCTTTGACCACTTAGGATAAAAGCTGCTCTAGCTCCCAGACATTGTTCGTGATCACAATTTCCTTTCTTTTTCCATTCCACTCTCTCTCCCTTTGTCAGCTCTCTCCAAGTTCCCAGTTTTTCTCTAATTCCACAGTCTCACTCTCTCTAACAACTTTTATTAACCTCTGTTGTCTGCAGAAGCTGAAGCCTCATTTCTCTCTGCCTTCCTGGACCTCATTTAACAAAATTGGAATTGTATTGAAATAAATGGGCCGTACAACCAACCAACCTCCTCAGGATTAAGGATCTTAAATCCAAAAGTGGAAATCTCTAGCACTCCCTAGCAAATTCTGTTAGTTTCCCAGGAGATAAGGCTGTTGCTTCCTTCCTCTGGTGGCCTGGCTCTGGGAAGGTGATGGAAGAATCTTTAAGAAGGCAATGGGCCTGGGTTTTCAGGCAAGGAAGGGACAGCAGGGGCCTGAGTCTCCGGTACTTTTTCACCCACAGACCAGGTTATGGATCATAGATTATCCTGGACTGGGTCATTTGGAGCTTTTCTTCTCTGCTCTTTATTTCCTTCTAAAGCAACATGAAGATGTCTGGGGATAGTAAAGTCTCAGGTACTCCCTTTAGTAGAAATAGATTGTGTGCTTATTATGTGCTGGGCACTGGTATTGCTAAATGCGTAAAATACTGTCCCTGCCCTTAAGGGTCCCATTTCCTGATTTAGGTGCAAATTACCAAACTTCAGTAGACCTTAGTTTCCTCTTCCATAAAATGGGAAGCATTTTTTTTTCAAATCAGCAAATGTATGTTATGATGTGTAAAACATATTGGTAGACTTTATGGGGAATTTTTAAAATGACATCAAATGGTCCCTTCTCTCCAAGAAACTAAACTGTACATACACTAAGATGATTGGTGCGTGGATAGCAGTGTACAAGTTCAGAGGTGGAGCATTCAGGGAGTTTGTTGTGGATTGAAGAGACCAGGAAAGGCTCCATGGAGGGAGAGGATCCAAGAATGGACAGGATATGGATGTCACAGGAAGATGGAGAGCATTACCAGACTGAGCTAACTTCCTTTGCCAACATGTGGCTGCCTGAATGTTCAGAGTACACAGAGGCTGGTGCAGCTGAGGATTTGGGATGGGGAGAAATAAATGAGGTGATTCAGAAAACTAGATTCTGGGACCAGACTTGTGTAGGCCCTTAAAATCAGTCCAGAGATTATCCTGTAAGAATAGAGCCAAGGATTTATCTTTTTTAAAGAATATGTTAAGAACCAGTAAGATTCCTACCTCATTCCTCACAAAACCTCCTCCTCTTCTTAAACACTTCATCTGCTGGAGCTGCTATAGAGATTTGCAACCCCTTCAATTAAGAAGGATCAAGAAAAGGAGAAAAGGAGAGAAGGAGAAAAGAAGAAAAGTGAAGTAGACAGACCATCAGTGTGTGAGCAAAAAACCTCAGAGAAGTATTAGCTCCCCCTTGGGAAATCTCAGATCTGTAACTTGAATTGGGGAGGCCTTGGAATAATGAGAAAATCTGTTTTTCTCTAAGAATGTTCTGCTATAGATAAAGATGCACCCAGAAGCAGACTTCAAAGATAACTGAGAAGAGAGCCCTGCAGCCTGGTGCATACCTAAGGTCTTTGTCATTTGTTCCCTGGAGATTAGGCTGTATCTGCTCTGCGCAGAGTCTGGAGGGAATCATCTGATTTCATCAGAGGGCCAATGTCTGCAGGGTTATGGCCTGGGCTGTTTCCACTGGTCAGTAACAATAGGTGTATGTTCATTTTGGAGGGGCTGAGACTAGAGACTTTTAAACCTCTGGAAAAGAAGTGAGCTCTGATTTTTGAAATAGAAACCTTTGAAGAGTTCGTGCATTCCTCCAAGGAAGGTTAAAGCCTGTGTTCAACTAAGAAAGTGGTTTTTTTTTTTGTTTGTTTTTTTCTGGTTGAGCTTGGCTCTCACCTAAGCACCAGGATAAAAAGGTAAGTGAAATTTAGTCCCTTTCCTGAGACACTCTTAGTTGGGTGTGGGAGAAAGATGTGTAAACAAACATATATCGGCAATGCTGTAAGGTAAAGAAAGGTTGTGAGACAGGTATGTGAAAAATGCTGAAGTCTAACTGTCACACACACACACACACACACACACACACACACACACACACACACACAGAATATGAATGATAGAATGAGAGGAATGGAGGAGAGAGCCTGGCAGGGTGAGGGGACCTCCACAGATGTGAGGCTCAGGGGCTGAAGCTGGAGCTTTAGACAATCCCCGATTGTGTGCCCTGCTCCAGATGGAAGGAGCTGAGGAATCTGAAGAAGTGGTTCATCCCAAGGGTTATGATTTCGATAAACAATGACAGTTTATATAAAGTGCACTTTCCCAAATCTCTCAACCTCTTATGTCCAACTCTTCCATTCTCTCCACATCCACCGCACCCCCATTCAACTTAACCCAACTAATTTCTAAATTAACTTGGTCTTTGTAATTAGTTTAGCTGAGTTTCTTTTTTCTCCTCCTTCCTGAAGTTTCCCAGGATCATCCTTGGACACCTGCTTGCTCTATTACCTGGCATTGTCAAGCCATGAGGTGCTTTTAACCGCTTCTTCCCATTATTTCCCAACTGGGATATTATTAAAAGGCAAGGGACTGAGATTCATAGATGGGGATGGAGAGAGAGACAGACAGACAGACGGTGGGAGGAGAGAAGGCATATTCAAGGGAACAGAAAGCCAGGGATAAGCAGGCTGGCAGGATGAAGCTTTGAGAGAGGTGAGGTTTTCTTAATCTTGATTCCCTAGTGATCCAGAAGGACTTTCCTTCGGACAGCAGTACTCTTGAATCTTAATACCAAGCCCCGAATTTGCTGCTCTAGCCTCACTCTTAACCTCCCTGCAAATCTACCAGCTTGACCTCCCTGTGGGACTGGGTGGGGGACACCCCTCTTTGCCCACCTCTCCTACACACACACTGCGGGTGGCTACCACTGCCAGTGCTGTCAACTTTTCAGCATCCACCCTCAAGTTAGCTACTGTGTGAATGATGTTTGATCCTAGACTGATGTACCTATCGCTGATGCACACATCTGGGAAGTCCCTCTCACTAGGCAGTGGGTTAAGTGAGGATCCAAACTCATTTCAGTGTCATTTTAAACTAAATATAAATAGAAAGGAAAATCTAGCTTTGGAAAGAAAGAGAAGGAAGGGAAGGAGGGAGGAAGAGAGAGAAAGAAAGAAAAAAAAGAAAGGAAAGAAAGGAAGGAAAAATTGAATTCACTACAAAACCTAGGTGAAGTGACTTCTGTATTGTTTGTGCCTTTACTACTCTGTATTTATGCAGAAAATTAAGATGAGAACCTGTAAAGCCTATACCTAACCCTTTGGTTTTTTACCAGGGTCACATCATAAGACTGGCCTCTTTCAGCACAACCCTGGAATTGGGTAATCCCTTAAGTGCAGTGGGACCTTTTTGACAGAAAGCCTGTGGGTAAACCAGTCTTTTTCCCAGTAGGGGTACCACCTCTACAGTCATGACTAAGTCACTTAACTGGGTAATCAGTTTTCTCATCTATAAAATGGAGGCAATAATACCTACCCCAGAGAGTTGACTGAATAAGCAAATCTATAATAAAGAAACAGAATCTGGAACACAATAGATATTCAGTAAGTCAAAGTTATTAATATTACACAGTGCCTGTTTTTTACAGCTCATAGTTTAAGGCAGATCTGAGGTAGGCAGACAATAGCATGAGTGAAGAACAAATAATAGTCCAAATACAGATAAGTATCGATTAAGTGTGCCAAGAGAGGTGACCATTGATATAGTACCTCTGAATTTATGGTCTTTGCCATGTGGTGCAGTGGGAACTTGGAGACAGCAGCACAGAGTAATAGAAAAGCAACTTTGTATAGAATTAGGTCTGTGTTGTGGTTCTGAAGATTGAATGGCCTTTCCACCTTCATGAGCCTTAGTTTCATCATTTGTGAAATGCAGTGACAGCATCCACTTACCTCTACTTTAAGTCCTGAAAAAGTAGCCCTTGAAAGTGCATAGTAAGAGTGATCATCATCTTATCCCTGTCTCTCCAGAAAGTTTCAACTCAGTGTGTTAGAACAGTGATACTCAAATTTTAACCTGCTTCTGAGACACCTGGGGATCATGTTAAAGTGCATATTCTGAATAAGAAGGTCAGGTGCTTTTTCTGCACTGGTACCAAGCTCCCAGATGATGCTGATGTTGCTGGTCCTAGAACCACGCTTTGAAATGTTAGAGGATGCTTTCCTCTAGGGAAATAGATCTTCATCGTTTTAATGGGAGTCAAGAGAAGATGGGATTCATTTGAGTCAAAAGAGGGTACGATCCATTTAACTCAATTCACTTTTCAGCAGTTTAGCTGTATAACAGAGCTCAGGTGGGTCATTGCTTCAGGAGTACCTATATGTTTGTGGGGCAGGAGTGGGTACAATGCTTGCCAGTGTGCTCATCTCTGACCCCAAGATTGACCTGTCCTTAGTGCCTTGTCCCTGCCACCTCACAAGCTCTCATCATCCCCCAACCCACCCCATTAAATGTGCACTCATGCCAATAGCTGGCACCTGCAAAGTTCAATAGCAACCACCCAGTGTGTTTGTGGAAGCCCCTCCATGACTAAGCCAGTTGCGCATTTACACTCTATTTTTTTTCCTTCTATGAAAAATGCCCTTATAATCTAGCTCTCAATTTGGTGTATATTTGGGGGAAGACATTTTTACAGAGTTGCTAAACAGGGCTTTGGCTTGAAAATTGGGTCATGAACAAATTGTGTGATTTGAGAAGGATGATGGTTCATAGGCTTAACTGGAAGCATGATTTGGTGGGAACAATGGAGTACCATCTCTGAACAGGTCAGTTTCTCACACTCACATAGAGCTAATGTTTGTTCAGCCAACATGATGAGCTAACTCATTCTTTCCTTCCTTTCTCTATCTGTGTTCAGAGCTCCAGGATGTAGAGAAGATCCACAAGCCAGAAAAGAGGGAACCTCAACCTTCAGAGTTCTCCTGGTTCACTTGGTCATTATATCTAGGGAATCCTGTCCACAAGGGGAAACAGGGACCTCCCATTAATTATCCTTCATCCTCTTTTGTCCCCTAGAAAACAGACACATATTCAGCCATCTGCAAATTCAAATGGGGACTTTGAAAACTACAGACATGAGTCCTGAGGGATTTCAGAGTAAATTAAGAAGTAGGTGGGATTAATCGGTTTAAGTTTCCTAAAACCTAGAACATAGAGTCAGGAATGAAAATGGGGAAATGATTCTTTAAGAACCTTAATATCTTTGGACACTCACAATGCCTTCTTTAGGTAAGACTAATTCTAATCAACCTTGACACATCAATGTTTGTCCTTTTTCTGAAAAGAAAGGAATTTTTTTAGCTCTCTCTGCTTACTTTTATATTTAATAATCCCTGGCAAGCAGGAAGTTCTTTGGGTCTCACCTGACACCTCCGTTTCCTCCTTGAAAAAAATAAACACCTCTTATTAAGGACTGTAACTGAATAAGCCTCTAATATTTTCTATGTCTGGATAAATAACATTTTCCCCAAAGGGTTCATTTTCTCTCACTTCAAGGCAAAATTCCTTATAATAGAGAAGCAAACCTAGAGCGGTCATAGATGAGATTACCTCAGAGGCCCCAAATGAGCCAGAGCAGGTTGTCTAGTTAAGGATCAGACTTGTTTTCCAACAAACCACCGAGAATATCCTTCGATGGTCCCCAGTCAGGACCAGAAGGTTAATGTTCACAGGAGCCTGGTGGCTGAGTCACCATGCCCTTGCTTGTCTAGTGTTCTCTTCTCAGATGCTCAGAGCAGCTGGGACCTGGAGGACTCTGGTGTCCTTCACATCTCTAGCTAATGACCTGAGGGCCCCTCCTCCTTCCATTGGGAACAAGTTGAGAGGAGTTTTGGCATCTGCTGCTGAACCAGGTACCTATAGAAAAGTAGGACATAGAGGGGAGATGGTAGAAGTAGGCCTACCTATAGTTAGGACCTGTTCTAGTTTCAGAACAGGAGGAATACTTTTCTTTGGGAATCATACAGGAATGCCCTCAGCCCAGCCTTGCCTAGGTGGGCTGGGTGGATCCCAAATGACATTTGTGTGGGCAGGGAAAAGAGGGGAGGGGATATCTGAAATGGGATGTCTGTATTTGGAGACCTCCTGATCTGGTGAAGGAGTTGGGGAATCTCCCTGTGATACTGAGCGATATGAGGTAAGTGCAAACTCTTGACTCTAAACTTGAACTTGAAGGAGGAGACTTGGTTTCTTCTGCTGGATAACTAGTTACAATTGGGAAGATAGGTTTCTCCATCTTCTTCAGGGTCTAAACACATACTAAAATCATTTAAATAAGGTAGGGGGAGCGTGGTTTGGACCCTGTTGTG
>PVKM010003725.1:0-42908 GCA_004027735.1 Carollia perspicillata | reverse complement strand
AGATAGGGGTCAGAAAGAGGTCTGGTTAGCTAGGGCCATGTGGTCTGGAGGCTATGGTTGTTGAGAACTTCCCTGTTGCCCTTTCAAGCTGTGGCCCCAGCAGCATTTATATCCAACCAGCCTTGTGACATCCTCCCCAACATGTATAAGCAACTGTGCACCACAGGAGAGGAATGGTGTTAAAGCAGTTTCTGCTCCCTTGAGGACAGAGCAGAATGCAAGTCCTCGAAAGAGGAGGAGCTAATGTGTCTAGGGGGAGAGAGGACAATTTTACTCCAGCATGGGGCCTGCCTGTGAAGAATCTTGTATTTGATGAGGGGTGACAACTCTTTTTCAAGGGTAGCTATGGCCCAGGGTTCTGGAAGCACTGTGGGGTAACCTGGCACAGGACAATCTGCAGCACAGTCAGGCTGTCATCTACTAGCAGAGCCACATGTTCCAGGGCTCTGGCTGCTCTTTGCCCCCTAACTTGGATGCTCCTTGGGCCCTCTTTCTCATGTTGTCCATCTGTCACTTGCAGGAGTGAAATGCTCTCTGTTCCTAAAGCATTTGGTGCTTGATAATTTGTGGATTATAGCTAACTCTCAATACTAATTGTTTGGCTCATCTCAGTTCTATCATCAAAGCAAAGCTCATGTCCTTTTCTTTTTATTATCTCTTAATTAATCACTCTGCTTCCACACTTAGCAGATAATTATAGTCTCCTGGGTAGAAAGCTTATTTTCATAACCTCCTGTTCCAAGTTGGTAGGAGTGGGGAGTGGGGGTAGAGTGGGAAGAGAAATGTTGAAGGAAAGTGGGGGCAGTGGGTGGGTGAGACCAATGGAGAAGAATAAAGGGACATCTGAGCAGCAACAAGGAGGCACATGAAGTGGTGAGCAGAACCCCCAGTCTGCCCAGGAGGCCCAAGGAAGCTCTGCAAGGGGACAAGGAGACCAGCAATGCTCCCTCCAGAAGTCCTCACTGGGTCTTTCAGCACTGGGGCAGCCTGAGCTGCATTGCTTGATACCTTGGCCTATTGGGGTAGGGTGGGATTTAGCAGGAGATGTGCCAAAGTGAAGTTCATTCAACCATGTTCTGGGACATGAGGAAAGCTGGAATGGAAAAGACTGTGACAAGGAAAAGAATGGCAGGGCCATCATCCAATAAGGACCTAGGATTTGGCCTGGGAATTTTTCTATTTTGAGCAGAGCAGGACACTCACTCCGGGCCTAACCCCATGGAAATGATTAATTAGTTATCTCTTAGTAATGTGATCAAATTAAGAGGAAAAGACCAAATAGTTATTCAGTAAGCACTGAATAGTGCTTCAGTACTAATAGTACTTTAGTAAGCACTACACCATGTTTTTCACAAGAGCTCATCATGACCATTTTAAAGATGAGAGAAGGTGTAGCTCAAGAGATGATGTAAAAACAGGGAGAGAGAGAGAGTGTTCTCACTGGTCCCTTGCCCCTGGACTTGCTGGACTTCTGGTTCTGCCTTCACAATAGGGGTTAGGGTTGTCCTTAGCCTTCCAACCTAGAGAGAAGAGAGGACAATATCCAGGTGTTGGATGTGAGAAGCTCAAGAGACAAAAGATTTTACCAAGAGAGTTAGATACAAGCTGGATTAGAACCCGAAGCTCTAGCATAGACTCATGTGTCTGTCATTCATTACTGTTTATCATTGTGTCTCTAGCTCCTGCCAGTCCCACAGGAGGTAATGGAGAATGGGGGACATTTATTATTTTGCCTTCCTAGATTGAATTTTTTTTTCATGACCATAACCCAATGCACTTGGTCTTTAGAACAAAATAATTGGATCCTACTATTTTGCCATTAACTAGCTATAAAACTATGAAATTGTTATATAACCAGAGTATTTAGGTTCTTTGTTGGTAAATGGAAATCTCGAAAGGACTGCAGACAATATACAAGGTCTGGCAGAAGTAAGGCCTGTTTGAGTGTGGTTGGTAGGATAATAATATGGGTGCAATAATTTATCGTTTTAATTTGAACACTTCACCTAAAATGTCATATGGTGTGCTTGAGTGTGATATTGTTATGTTACAGAATTACATGCTTATGATTTTGTAATAGAATATTTTGTAATAAAAAAGAGGCATTATTTGTGCCAGACCCTATAGGTAAAACAGAGTGTTTGGAATTTGAAAGGTTGTAAACAAATAGCTGTTATTACTACAACTATTGTTATTACCACTACACATGAGAGCACCTAGCCTAACCTAGTAGGAACCACATAAAACAAGTTGATTTTTGTAAAAATTAGTGAGGGAGTGAGGGTATTTTAGTTCAACTTTCTCAGTAAAAGAAGGCACAAAGTATCTACCCTGCACTCCTTCTGGGGTATGCTGTTAAACAAAGTCTTAACAGCCCAGGACACGGTCCAGTGCAGTTTTTCTTGCTACAATTTAGTTGTCTGTTCTAACCAGGTATGCTTCCAGTGCAGAGCTTATTGGCAGTCAGCTCCAGGCAGGGTTGATCTTCCCATTACTGACCCCCACGCCTCAGATTGCCCACTTCACTTGCTGCCCATTTGCCAAAAGGCTAAATGTGTCATCTCATATGGCTTTCAGCTTCTGGCTCAGCTTAGGGTTCCTGGCCATTACAGTAGGAACATCCATATTCAGGAGGCAACATAGAAAGAGCACTATGGTGTAAGTCTAGCTATGAATTTGAGCCCCATTTGTGTCTTTAATGGAGTGACCGTATACAGTGATCTGGGCCTGTTTTCTTAACATAAAAGAAGAAGATTAATTTTCCTACTCTTTTGCTGTCCTATGGGAGTTTACAAAAGGGATTGGTTCTTCCTGAATGAGATTCCGGATCTCTGATTTGGTTTTCATGCTGAGGCCAGAGGTACTGATTTCAGAGGGCTAAAGTGGGGATAACCCAGGAGAAGCATCATTTGTTCAGGAATAAGGATGGAAGCAAAAGTTTTATACATTTTCATATCTGATCTGGACTTGGGATAAGGAGAGCGGGAGTCCCCCCCACACAGATAGTCCACTGTCTTGGGGATGGTCTGGCCTGCTCTAGGAAAGTGAGGGACCCTGGACCAAGGATTTGGGTGCATATTGATAAGATTCTCTCCTTGAAGAAACATGTTCTGGCTTTACTCTGAACTTTAGCTTTGGTCTATGAAAAGGTTTTGCAGAGTCTGTGGGAACATAAGCATTTGGTGGATATCTTTTCCTGAAAGCTATTTCTACTTTCTTTTTCTGGGAAATTTCTCCAGCAAGATCAAGCCTCCTCCACCCTCTTCTCCCTCCCATTTTCCTGAGACACCCAACCCCCTCTCTTCGTCTCCCTTAAATGAAAACAAAGTGAACTGGTGGGTACTGGGAATCATCTCAGAGCAAACTGGGCCAGAAGAAAGGAATGAAGCAAACAGATCTCTCAAGAGGAGAAATTACTGGGAGGGAGGAGAGAGAGAAAAAAATAGGCAAATGGCATCAGGGTAAAAAGTGAATTCCAGACATTTAAAATTCTTTTGGTTTTAATCATCTCTGAGGTCTACCAGAGCAATGCTGTGGGGGAGGGGTAAAAATGAAAGCCTGGGCCATCCACTAGGAGCCAGTGCTCAAGAATGTCTGTCTAAATACTTAAAGCGCCCCCTATGTAGGCTTCTCACTCTTCTCCATCTGTGCCCTCTGCATCTGATCCTTGGAGGGTCTCAAGGGCCCTTCCTGACTACCGTCCCCTTTAACTCACTTCACAGACTCAGTTTATGCTCAGTTTTAGAGCACTGACCATTCAGTTTTTTTTATCAGATTACAATTTCATCAAGGTCCCAGATTATGTTTTGTTAAAAACAAAACAAATATTACAAACCTCAACCTCTATCATAAGTCATGCCTGGGCCTACTCAGTGAGGGTCAGGGTCTCAGAGAAGCTTCTGGGCCTGTTTCCCTCCTTTTTAAGTGGATTTGAAGAGATGAGCTGAGCCTGCAAGAGACTCCATAGGAACTAATGGGCTGGGAGGGAGCTTGGCAGGTCCTGAGTGCTTACTATGTGCTGTGTTCTATGTTGATAACTTTGGGATGGTCTCAAGGACTGTCCTGTGAGAGTCCTGGAGGACATGGGTAGTCTTTATGTCCCCTCAGTGGTGGGGCTGGTTGTCAGGAAGGGTAGCAGGAGAAGCCCCTGGACATGGGGGGATCCAGAAGCTCTTCCCTTTTCCTAGCCTAGGGGACAGGGTCAGGGTTCCAAGGTAAGGGAGTGAATCAGGAAATATCAACCTAAAGTGCCATGATGAGTGGTCAAATCAGAAGGAAAGCATAACCTGGGATTTGCCTGGAAAAGCAGGAAGAGGTTAGGGAAGACATGTGATGATATGGCTAGGAGCCATGCTAAAAATCCTCCACTTTTTCCAGTCCTGGGCCCCTCCTCCTAAGCATCTTTCTTATTTCTGAGCTCCCTCCCCTAGGCCTCCATTCCACCCAACTTTGAATTCTCTATTTCTCTTTCTCCATCAGAAGGCAAGCTCTTTGAATTCTGACAACCAGTTGTTTCTCTCATTCTCTCCATCTCTCCTCAAACTTTGATTCTTGGGCATTTAGACTTTGTTTCTTATAGTACACCTCCCACTCCCTATCCCCATCAAGATTACAAACATTCAAAGCTTGAGGGTATATTAGAGTTGATCTTAGACTGAAAGTCAGGTGTCAGGGATTTTTATCTTGATTCTTCTTTGTTTTTTCTTGGGCAAGACATGCGTCCTTTCAGGGCCTCAGTTTATTCATCTGTCAGGAAAGGAAGGAGCTTACTAGATCATGTCCACAGCCCCTGATGCGCTTTTTAGCTTCTGGATAAAGCAACAACTGGAATACAGACTTTGCTGGGTTGAATCAAGGACCTGCTGCTGTATACCAGCATGACCCTATGCAAGTGATTTGACCTTTTGGTAGAAGAATAGCAGAATGTGCTTCATAGGGTGGTGATGAAGATCACATTAAATACTAGCTCTGGCTGGTATGGCTCAATGGATTGGGCATCACTGATCTGTGAACCAAAGGGTCACCAATTAGATTCTCAGAGTCCTGATGTGGGCCAGGTCTTCAGGTGGAGGTATGCAGGAGGCAACCAAATGATGTTTCTCTCCTTCTCTTTCCCTCTTTCTAAAAATAAATAAATAAAATATTTAAAAAATTATCTATGTAGAATACTTGGCAAGGTATCTGAGATACTTCAGGCATGCAGTATATGTTGGCTCTTATTGTTAACATTCTATGGTGAAGAGTAACAACAACAAAAAAGAGCTCTTGGTTTGTAGTCAGGAGACCTGGGTTCAGATTCTAGCTCCACTCTGGACTTTCTGTGTGACACTGTACAAGTTCATTTTGAGTTGTGAATACAAGTTAATGGAAACTCCTTGGGGGCGAGAACCTTCTCTGTCTTGATCTTGGATTTACCCACCCACTCCCATGTCCTGTACCTAGAATAATGCCTGATGCAGACACTCAGAAAATGTGTGTCAAATGAATGACTGAGTATAAGGTACTTAATCTATGAGCAAGGAAACTAAAGACTTACTCAAGGTGGATAAGCTAATCATTTGTAGTGGGGGTTATTTTTTGCACTGTAGGATGTTTAGCAACATCCCTGGCCTTACTCACTAGAAGACAGTAACACCTCCCACCCACAGGTGTGACAATAAAAATGTCTCTGGACATTTCCAAATGTCCCCTGAAATGAAATCACCTTAATTGAGAACCACTAAGCTAACCATAGTAAGAATGAGACCTAGATGTCAAGTCTTCTGACTCCCAATCCATATCATTTTTTAAAATGCCACATTGTTGCCCATTTCTCCCTTTAGCCAAATACTTAACCTTGGCCATATCCCATAACATTTAAGAGAGTTTATGTTGCTGAGCAGAAAGTAAAATATTTTGTCCTCCAGCCCATTTAAAAAATGATTAGGTTTTCACTTAAGCCATAACTTACCTACCTCTCTATCTAGGGTTGGGGCTAGGGAAGAAGCAGGCAGGTGGCAAAGACAGTCACCTGAACAATCTACTGGGGGTGAGTGGATGGAGGCCCTGATTTCCTCTAGAAACATCCCTCAGGGGTGTCCAACCTTTTGGCATCTCTGCTCCATGCTGGAAGTAGAAGAGTTGTCCTGAGCCACACATTAAATACATTGCAGCACATAGTCACAAAAAGTTACCATAACATTTTAAGTAAATTTGTAATTTTGTGTTGGGCTGCATTGACAGCCATCCTAGGCTGCATGAGGTCTATGGGCCCCAGGTGGACACCCATTCTAAAAGTCTGTGATGAGAATTGCTGGAAGATCTACCACATCTCTGCTTTAAGCAGATATAAGTAGACTCCTGTGGTGCCTACTAACTCTAACAGGACTAACTCTTTTGGGTCTCAGGTACCTGTTGCACTGCCTCATCTCACCTTCACTTCCCATTCCCACCATCCATAGCTGCTGAGACTTCAAAATTACAGATTTAATCCAACCCCTGAAAGTTTCCAATGAAAACTAAGATTCAGGAGGGTAAGTTACTCACTCCCCCAAAGCAGACACTAGAACTGGGAGTTTCACCTTAACCCTGCCCTGCCCCCACCAACACACATGTCTTTCATGAGTTTGGAAAACCACTGCTTAACCTCCCTGGACTTCCCTGCCTCCTCCCACCATTTTTCAGTTGCACAGATCAAAAAGTCCTTTTGGGTGTGGGGTGGTGGTGAGATACAGATCCACTTAGGAACTGAAGCCCACAGAGGAAGGTGGTTGTCCCAAAAGAATATGGGAGACATCATTTTTGGGACTGCCAGCAGATTCCTGTGCTTCCTCAGACATGCCCTTACTTTGATCTCTGGCCCCATCCCCTCTCCTAAGGGGCCTACTCTTACTGTCATGGCAACTGGGGGATTAAGGTCAGCTTGGAAGCCCAAAGATGTTGGAGAGGGTTTAGAAAGGAGGCAGGTTGGAAGGAGGAAATGAGAGAATAAGGTAATGAATGATAATAGAAACAGAGGTGAGTGGGAGGAGAGTTGGACAGAGAGGAAGGTGAAGGGAAAGAAGGGTTGAGTGGGAAATCTGAACTTTTATTTAAAAATCAGAGAGCAGTTGTACACCTGGAGTCGTTGCTATGGGAACATCAAAGGAACAGATAACTTGTGAAGCCATGAAAACCCAGTAGGGGTAAATGTTTAAGGCCGGGAACAAAAATCATTGAGAGATGATTAACAAGCTGCAGGTTTCAGACCTTTACTCATTTTCAGAGGACTTGGCCTGAAATTCCAGCCTGTTCTCTCTCTCTTCTGCACCCTTTATTTGCCTTCACTCACCATGAGGATTTCAAAGAAGCAGTTAAGGACCACCAGCCTTCCCTCTAGTCTTCTTCCCTTTATCACGGATTGCCTTTCCAGAATCCCCAGCCCAAGGCTAGAAAAGCTTTTCCTGAACCCTTAAAAAAATATATGGTCTTTGTAGGGAAAACAACAAAAAAGGCTTTGGTTAGATAAATGGAAGAACTTCTGGACACTGAATTAATTACCATGGATAATTAAGTTGTGGATTTTCTTCCCTTGGATAAGTTCCAGTGTTAAAGATTCTCTGTGTTGATCGTTGCCCATCAGGTCTGTGAAATGCTAAGGTATCTGGGTTTTTCCTTCAGAAAGGGAGGTGCCTTCTAGTCTGGGAGCTTTGCTGGGGCTACTTAACTGTGTTTAATGCTACCTCTAATTCCTCTTTCAATGCTCCTTAGGATTTTTCCAGGAGGCTTAATCTTCCCAAACCTCAAGATAGCCAAAAGCTAAGCTGATATTTTGGGGTTAGGTATACTTTGCAATTTTTTTGAAATGTCAAAGTACTTCTTTAATATTTTCTGTGAGTCTCACTTAGTCATCTTTCTCTGACCCCAGACATGACAACAGCTGGCTGGCCCCTTGCCCCATCTCCTCAGGACAACAATCTTTTGAGTTTTGCCTCCCTTACCTTCCTTCATATGCCTCCCAAGAAATTGTGAATATCAGAGACAGTGTGATGTTCTTTGTTTTCTTTCATCTTGGGATGCAGCTCTGAAATAGAGGCCTAAATAGCTAAGTCACAGGAGTCCTGTTTTATATCTGTAGTTTTCCCTCCCACTGTTATCAGCCACCTCTAGGCCATTCTTCCAGATACTCTAAATTTTATCCTTAGACTAAGGCAAACCATCAGATAGAGGCAAACTTAGACTGAATGATTCCTCAAAAAAATGATTTTACTGAACATTTTGCACCATGCCACCAGTTCACACTGAGGAATGTTCTAAGAAGCAGCCCTGTGAAACTCCTAATTGTATTTATGGTAGGGGTATTGCACAGGACATGGTTCAAAACATGGTTACGTACTTTTATGAAGATCCATGGGAGAAAGTTTTGTAATGATACTTTTTCTAAGACACTGGTTAGTTTTTATTTTATGGACATTATAAATTGTGTTAATAACTGATTTTTTCTCTTTGCGCTCTTGCTTGGAAGCTCAAGGCTACCCTTGCAATTCATCTCTGATGCATATATTTAGTATATTACCTTTACCTCAACTTCATTTTATTTCTCCTGTACCTTATTCTCTTTCCCTGACTGTCTAATCATCACCACTCTCTCCCAGTGTCTAGTGTCTTCTCTTAATTCATTGTTTACTTCATTGACTGAATATGTCTATGTATACTGTCTCAAGTCTTTTGTGGAACACATAAATTAATTAAATGAGTTAAGAAGTTAAGGTACATAAATCAGATAGCAGAATGCCTGGTCAATAGTAAATAAGCAGTTACTAAATGTCACCTATTTTAAGTAACAAATAATACAAATTATCTATAATCTTTCTTTCAGAGGTCTTGTAAACATGGACTGGAGGTTGTAGGAAGCTATTTGGGTCCCCAGATTAAAGGGCATCTATAAAATAATTAACTCCTAAAAAAACCAAGAGAGGCTCCCACCCCATGAATAGCACCTAGGCACTGATTGTTTTAGTCTTTTTTTAACTTAAGAATGTATAGCGGTGATATTCAGATCTGCCTTGCTTATTAGAGTTGACTTGGACTGTTATTTAAATAAATTTCTAAATCCCTGCTCACACCAAGACCGACTACTAAAAAGCTCTGCATGGCAAAGTGAATCTACCTGACTGAGATTAAAATTTTTCCATGTATAACCCCCAAAGTGAGAAATCTATGTGCCAGTAATTGAGAGCTGATGGTATTGTACCTATCTAGAGGAGGGAGAGAACTAAGCCCAGAGAAGATCACAGGGTAAGACAAGAAGAGGCTGACAACATGTCACCTCTGTTTGTGAACCCTACACAACCTGACCTTGATCAGGTTGAGTTCTTTGTTTCTCTCTTGTCTATTAAATCCCAACCAACCTTTCATTCGGCCCTGAGGGAAAAAAAACAACAACAACACCCCATGGCAGCCCTGTTTTATTCAACCCTGCATTTTTAAGCACTTAGGCACCCTTAGGTGTTGTGGCTGTGCAAAGAGTTAGCTCTCTTTACTTCCTAAGGGCAGGGCTCAAGTTCTTTTTCTTTTATATAAGTTGCACAAACTCTCAGTGGATAAAGTAGGGCATCTTTCCTACTGCTGTGTCATTTTTCTCTTTTTCCCTTTTTCATGTTCATACATTTATTTCACAAGGTTCTGCTTCCTCTAGTTCTTCTCTCTCATTTCATCAAGGTCTTTCTCTCCAGCCCTCCCTTATTTTGTCTGTTGCCTGTCCCTCTCTTCCAAGGTGCTTTTTCTTTCACATTTTCAATACCTTTCTTTTTTTTTCTATTAAAATAATTTTTGAGAAAGAAAGTAGCTTCATATTGTTTGTTTGGGTTTTATGTTTGTCTTCTATGCTTTGTTTAAAAGACAAATAAATAACTTCCCCAATTACTTTTGAGAGGAGAAAAAAACAGCCCTCTCTGTCTCTCAGTTATTTTGCTCAGAAGATAAAAGATCCTTCAGAATTGGAGAGGAAGGGAGGAAACTAACTAACTAACTAAATAAATAAATAAATAAATACATAAATGAAACCTTAAAAACTGTTAAAAACCTTAATCAGGGTCATCAACCTGACAGAAAAGCTTTGTCTGAAGGGAATGTGAAGGGGGTCAGGGTGGTAGTGGCAACTAATAATTCTCCACTTCAAAAGGCAAATAAATATCTTGAGAACTGAAGATAATCTAGAGATAGTATTTTCACTGAAGTATTGTAATCTCTTTGATTCTTTTTTAACCCAAGAGTCATTTCCTTTTGTTACTTGTAGGCTTGTAGAATATGCTGAAAAGCATTGAGAAGCAGAAGGAAAGGGAAGCAGAAAACCATCATTTTAATTTTACCCTGGGTCTGAATTGTCAATCAGGATACTTACAAAGAAAGCTGTACCCCAGTGTGCTGTACCACTAGTCCTGGCCTTAATACTTTCTGAGAGAAAGAATAAGAAGGGAGTAGTAAGCAGAGTTGAGGTACAATGGGAGAGCTGTGGGAAATGATGTTGCCATCATTGGCCACTTGTAGTGAAACACTACAAGTGACCTGTTGCCAGGTCAGAGTCCACATGATGATGTTGTCATGGAACCTGGATGGGGTGAGATGTATGCCAACTTGGGAATGAAGTATGAGAGGTATATGAGGTATATGTTATGTGGAGAGAGATGGGAGATTGGGGAACAAGGTTCCAACTGGTTATAACTTTTCTAGGACTTCAGGAAGAAAAAGACTGAACAATGTTCTTTGATTTGCTCCTGAGGAGTGAAAGCAAAGGGTAATATGGGACATTATTGAAGGACAGTCAAAATGGAACAACTAGAATGTGGAAGAAAACACAAAGCTGGATACCTGGACAACAGAACACTGGAATGAATAGACATGGACAAAGAGGGTGGTAGGGTCTTATCACTCAGGCTTCCATAGCTTACCTTCTCAAGAGACCATCCTGATGATGGTGAGCCAGCTTGAGATTTGCAGAAAGTATTTAAGTCCTAGGCTGCTTTTGCCTAGCACCTGATATCCAACCATGGATTGATGTGTGACAGATGACAGAGAATATGAACCAATTTTAATATTAGCCTGAACAAAACATAATTAGGAAGAGAATTTGCTGTTCTGGCTGCTGCAGAAAAGAAGTTACACAAGGTTCATTTTAATGATTTAGGAGCATCTTTCTTATTCTTGTCTCCACTACTCTGGATGAACCAAAGAAACAGAAGCCCAGAGCTTCCATCTCTGCTCTCTAGAAGTCCCAGATATAGAGACATGCTACCAGAAAGCAGATCTAAGACATAAGCCTGCAAGCAAACAAGGCAAGGGCACAAATTGCATGAGTCAGTACATAATGAACATTTAAGCAAATTGGAAAAGAGGGAGAAAAGGGCAAAAGAGAGGAACAGATCAAATGGGGAAAGAGTAAAGGGTTGAAGTATAGTGTGCCTTGAGGGGTGGGGGGTTGGAGGAAGAAAGGGAAAATAAAACAATATTACTGAGTTATCCTAAGATAACTGTATAATAACAGGTTGGATTCTGGAAGGAATTAACTCTATGTATGTCCTGTTTTATTTCCACAACCTAAGATGGGCAAAGGAAAGTATGTAAACTGTTTTGGCAAAGGTACTTTGGGAGGCTGGAAAGGGAGTAAGGATGGGGATGGCAATGGGGGTGATATTCTTATGTAATGTTAAGGCCACAAACACTTTCCAGGCTCAGCTCCTCATGGCCCCCTTAGAGCAAGCTGTTCACTCAGGGCACTTCACTTGGGTGGAGGGAGGCAGGAGTGGAAAATACAGGCCTAATTGCTAGGTCTCTCTCAGCTCTTCCAGGGAGCACGGGCAGGAAATTCCTCAAATTCCAGGCTTGTGGGATCATTGCTGAGCTTAACCACAGAGCAACAGAGAGAAATAAAAAGGACTGCCTCCTCTCCATCTTTTTTCCCTTGCTTTAGTTTTAAAGCAGCAGCAAACTAAAAGGGTTTAGAGGAGCCGATCGCTAAGAGAAAAGCTGACCCAAATGATAATCCACTGTAAAGAAAGTCCCGGGTTTGGGAATCCCAGAAAAATTGGCCCTTAGCTGAGTAAGGTTGTGGTGAAAAAGTTTGCTGTGGACTGGGACAGGGGCATTTCCCAGGGTGATTTTTTTAAAGCTCTGAGGAATAACCAGTGGAAAGGAACTTGCTTTAGGAGAATTTGAGCAAGAACTGTCTTGTTGAAATAAATGGTGATCAAGCAGTGAGCACGTCAGAAGGGGTCTTGTGGTTCACAATGTTTTCTTTTTGCTGAAGGGGGAAACCTGTCAGATCCCCTCCCAGAGTACTGGATGGGGCAGTGAAAGCAGATGCTATTCTATGTGTCACCTCACTGTTCCCTAAACATCCCATACATTTCCTCACCTCCATGCTCCTTAACCCCATATGACCTCTTTTATCATATCTTTTTCCTTTTGAAATCTGGATTTGCCTCCAACATACACTTTAAATGTTTCTCTCCTAAGGTAGTCTTCTCTACTCCCCACAAAGAATAAACTATTTTTCCTTCTGTTTTCCAAAGAAAATTGATGAATTTCAACATACTTATCTTTTGTCTTAATCATAGTGAACCATTTACTTCTTCCTCTTTCACTAGACTTTAACACTCCTGGAGGAAAGTTCAATTTACAACTTTCTTCTTTCACCTCTTTTCCCAGCACATACCAAAGTTCCTGCCACACAATAAGTGCACACACACACACACACACACACACACACACACACAATGCTTGTTGCATAAGTATTCCAGTTATTTCAGTATGGTCTGTCTACTTGGTGGGTCCCTATAATGAATATTTAATTCAAAGTCTGTATTCCAGCTAACAACATCTGCTCTTTATACTATTACTTATATATGTTCAGAGAACACACTTTTTAAATGTTATCTTCACTAGAACATAATTAGATACTGCAAAAAATTCATGATCATGCTTTCCAAAGCTAAAAGGAAATGGCTTTTGTATTATCTATAATGTTGCTCTTTCTCATGATGTGGATAACTGAGATGTGAATGTTTTTGTTATAATTGATGATGGGACTGTCTTAAGGGCCACTGGATATAATGGGTGGGAGGAAGAAGAAGCAGTGGCTGCTGCAATTCTTCTCAGTTACACAGAGCACATATTGTTGGAAGTCCTGCCCTCAGCAACAACCAAAAAATTTCCAGTGTAGGTTGCAATCAAGGAATTATGTGCACCAAAACCTCAAAAACTCATAATAAAAATGTTATATCTCAGACTTCATCCAAGGGCTGTTAAATTCTTTCTTGGGATTATAAAATCTTGTCAGTTCTTCAGACCTGTCTGACCCCTTTTGTTATTAGAATTCTTTGCTGTGTGAACAGGATTGCTCTTATATTGAACTTTAATGTGGATTCTCCACCAAGAAAAGAATTCAGCTGGCTGCAGGATGTCAAAATGACTGTCTTCTGCTAATTCAGTCAACTGGTGAAAGGATCACAGTCTATGCGGCATTACCCACATCCCAGTTTCCTTCCTGACTACTAAATGAGCTGTGTGACTTTCAATGAGATGATTGATGCCTCTGGGCTTCAGTCATCCCTAAAATGAGGAAATTGGACTAGTTAAAAGCAGAAGCTCATTTTAGCTATAACTTTAAAAAAAATTCTTCACTCAAAGATATGCTTATTGATTTTAGAGAGAGGAAGGTGCATGGGAGAGAGAAAGGGAGAGATCGATGTGAGAAACATTGATCAGTTGTCTCCCGTGTGTGCCCAATGGGGAATAGAACCTGCAACCTAGGTATGTGCCCTGACCAGAAATCAAACCTGCAACCTTTTGGTGTGTGGGAAAATGCTGCAACCAACTGAGCAACCCAGCCAGGGCTTAGCTTTAGCTTTTTGTATTTATACATAAAATTATTAGGTTTTTAACCTTCCTTCCTTACCTAAGCAAGACCAAGAGGGTCCTAGAGCTTGTGTAGATGTGGCAACTCTGGTGGTCATTATGAAAGGGATTTTACTTAGTTCCTTAGGTTCACTTATAAGATATGCTTATACTTGCCAAGATACACATACATACACATATGTAAACACACACTCAACCACGCACACACAACTTTGGATAAATATAATGCAACCTGAGACATTGAATGTTGAAGGGTCAAGAAATGATATTGAGTGTAGTTATATATGTTGCTAGTTTGGATACATCTGGAGCAGGGCTCAGAAGGAGACATGGCATGGGTTGCAAAGGGAGAAAGATATTCACTCCAGGTGTGTGATGGGTATAGTTAAGAATTGGGTCTTGATAGGTATCTATTAAAATCTTATGGACTTTTGTTGTAGAGAACATTTTGTGAATTCGACCCCAAAGGCAAGGGAAGTAAAGGCAAAAATAAACAAATGGGACTGTATCAAACTAAAAGGCTTCTATACAGCAAAACAAACTGGCAACAAAATAAAAAGGCACCTGACCAAATGAGAGATGATATTTGCAAACAACAGCTCTGGCAAAGTGTTAATATCTAAAATATATAAAGAACTCATAAAATCTAGCACCAAACAAATAAATAATCTAATTAAAAATGAGCAGAGGAGCTAAACAGACTCTTCTCCCAAGAAGACATACAAATAGAGCCAACAGATACAATGAAAAGATGTTCAACTTCTCTAGCTGTTAGGAAGATGAAAATCAAAACTACAATGAAACTACAGTAAAAAAAATACAATAAATGTTTTTTAATGAATAGAAATTAAAGAAATACTACAATAAGATACCACCTCACATCTGTTACAATGGCTGTTACCAACAAGAGGAGTGTTCGAGAGGTTGTGGAGAAAAGGGAACCCTCATTCACTGCTGGCGGGAAACTAGACTGGTACAGCCACTATGGAAACAGTTGGGTGATTGCTCAAAAAATTAAGAATAGAATTACCTTATGACCCAGTAATTCCTCTCCTGGGTATCTATCCAAAGTACTAGAAAACATGTATTCACAAAGATATATGCACCTCTATGTTCATTGCAGCATTATTTATGGTGGCCAAGACATGGAGACAACCAAAGTGTCCTGTGATAGAGGATTGGATAAAGAAGATGTGGTACTATATACAATGGAATACTACTCAGCCATTAGAAAAGATGAAATACTGCCATTTGCAACGATATGGATGGACCTTGAAAATATTATGCTAAGTGAAATAAGTCAGTAAGAAAAATCTAGGAACCATGTAATTTCACCCAAATATGGGATATAAAACTGAAACTTACGGACACAGACAATAGTGTGGTTACCAGAAGGAAGGGGGTGAGCTATGGAGGAGGCCTAATATATGGTGATGGAAAATGGTTTGCCTTTGGGTGGTGGGCACATAGTGCAATATACAGATCTTGTATCATAGAAAAGTACACTTGAAACTTATATAATCCTATTAACCAATGTCACCCCAATAACTTAATTGAAAAATTCAAAGAAAAAACATTATATACCTGGGTTCTCAGTAGATAGCTATTGTGAGTTCTTGAAAGGTGGGCCAAGAGAATGAAGTTTAAGTGACTACACTCAGATTTCTGGGCTAATGAAATTAAGGAAGGGTAAAATGCAGGCACAATGCTGCAGGGGCCATTATTTAAATGAAACCAGTGGGATATGAGTACCATGGAAAATGTTATAAATATCTGGAGAAAGGGATTCTTGGAATTAGATCTGTTCACTCACTTAACTTGAGCTAAACACTTGCTAAGTTCAGGGGCATCAGTTCTAGAAGGGACCTTAGAGGTGATCTATTACATGAATTAGGAAACTGAATACCGGATAAGAGTTGGGACCTGCCCAGTGCCACACAGCTGATTCTGACCAGTGAAGTGCTCTTTCTATCATAGCTAAGTACCACCTATTCACTGACCTCAATTTCCCTACTAAATTTGCCTTTAGTGCCTAGGAGGCTCCTCTGGGTATAGAACAACTGAACAGACCCCAGGATGTCTACTATAGATCTGTCCCCTATAGTCAAAAGTCAAGATTTACCTAAATCCTTAGCCAGATACCCAAATCCCAAGCCTGAGATTTAAACTTCTCACACAATCTCTTGCACAGATTGCACAATAACTTAATCAGAATGGAGAGAGAGTGCTCAAGTGTTCAGGAAGATGCTGTTCCGCTAGACTCCTCTCTTGCCCCATCTACGTCTGTATTCCTTTGAATAGTGTAAGGGCACATGCAGAACTTCTGCTAAAGTGCCTAGGCCTTGTTTCTAGCTTGTTTCTTATTCCTGTGGACCTTTATCTGCACATACTTGCACAGGATTTCATCCAGAAAAAGCAAGGAGGATCCAGGAGTGACCACCCTAGATGATGTTAGGGTTCCCAGTTACCTTATGAATTTTTTGTTTGAAGCCCTGTGTAGCCCTTTCTCCTCTTCATAGGTTTGACCAGAAGCCATGAAATGGCTAAGCAATTGCAAAGTTCTGGCCTGGAAGGCTAGGCCTTTCTCTTTGGACCTTAGTAAGGGCAAAAACTGTAAGTTGTGCCCCTTCAGCAGTCATCTCATCACCCATTCTCCTTTGGGAGTGGTAAGGAGTGGCAGAAGAGAGCTGGACCCAAATGGATGGTGCTATGCTTTATTACCCTGTCTACAAACATCCATCATCCTCTTATTGATGGTAAGGTCTTCAGAGTTTTAGTCAATAATATGTTTTTTTTTTTTTGTTTCAGTTTCAAGCTGGCAAGCATTTATTGAGTGTCAGGCATTAAGTGCCCAGGAAACAGAGATAAATACAATATAATTATTTGCCTTCAAGGAGCACATAGTTATGTAAATGTTTATTGAAGACCAACATAGCACCTATATCAGACATAGCAAAGAGACTAACTACAGAGAAAAGTGTTTGAGAATAAAGAACAAGTGATATAGTTATGGAAATCCCCTGACTACCAGACCTGCCAGCAGTTCTCCCTTCTCTGATTAGAAGGCAACTTGGGGTACAATGGAAAGAGCACAGAGTAGGAATTAGGAGATTTGGGTATCTAACCCCAGCATTGCAATTAATCCACATGCATCAGGCAAGTTCATGAACTACTCTGGCAATACTCAGTATCCTAATTCTAAATTGAGATGCCATTAAACACTTTCTTAGTCCTCTTCCATCTTTAGAATGGAATCAATCTAGGAAGGGTTACTGGAAAAAGTGCAATTTCCGTGTTTAAAAAATAGGAAAGAAATGTTGTTATTTTTCTGGGAAAAGCATCTCTGTTATGCAGTATTCTCCAGGAAAAATAGAGGTGGGAAGGAGTGGAGGAAAGCAGAAAATGGAGACCAAGGGTTTTGAACAGACTTTGTGAACAAGTAGTGTAGGAATTGGTTAAGCTAGAGCTCAAGTGCCAGAAGGTCTTTGGACCCAGTTTTGGAAGATCATACCTGAAGGCATAATAGTTTATAGTGGAGAACTTGAAACAGACCTGGCAGAGGGAATCCAGATGTTTGGATGGTTTCTAAAGCGAGTTCTCTCCACCTGCAACTTGGCAGGATTGCCCTGACCTCAGAATTAAATGCAGCTTAACAGCAGCTGCATTTTTAGTAGGAGAAATGGTAGTGTAGCAAAATCAAGACACTAATTCCTCAAAGGTGGGAACTGCTTTCCCTAAGTTGAGGAAATCAGATTTAAAAAGAAGTCCTCCCTTCAGATTTCTCAGTAACAGCCGTGGGCAGCCTAGGTGTGGCTGGCAGACACCCTGTCACCAAGGTGACCCATGTGGAGAAGTCATCAATTTTTTCCTTCTTGGCCTTGATTCCACATGCTATTATCAACAGTCACTGAGTCTTATGTTTGGAACTAACTAATTGATTTTGAACACAATTGGGCACTGAAGATGAAAAAAGTTGGAAGTATCCTCCCTTGTTTTCCCCCATTCTCTATCCTACCAGGAAAGGGATGGAATGTACACAAATTACTCAAAATATACATTTCTTTCAGTGTGGTAGGGGCGCTGAGTAGAAGAGAGGAAGAGTATAGAAAGGTAAGAACTGTAATGAAAGGAACACAGTAAGGAAATAAGAAAGAGAAATCAGGAAAATTTACCAAGAAAGAGGGGCTGGGGGTGGGGAAAGCAGAAGAAAGAAGTAGAGCAAAAGAGAAAGAGAAGCAAGGAAATAGGATTCTGAGGCAAGCAACAAAGCTAAGGCTGCCACAGGGAGAAGGACAGGTGGCCCAGAGCAGGCAGCTGAGACTGGAAACAAAGGAGAAAGGGGGGAGGGGACTACAGCAAAAGGGATCTTGGGAGACTAGAGGGAAAGGCCAGGCAGAAAATAGCCAGAGAAGGAAGCAGGGAAGAGAGAGGATAAACATTGAGATGAGGAGGAGGAAACATGGCCAGAAAAAGGGAAAGAACGAGGTAGGGAAAGAACAAGGTAGAAAAAGGAGAGGCCCGAAGTGTGAGAGGACAAGAAGAGGAAAATTGGGAGCAAAGGAAACAAGAGGAGAGGTCAGGCAAAAACTGACAGAAACTAGGAGGGGGCCAAAGAAGAGGCATGCGTGGCTGGTTTAATGAGCCACTCTCCCTTCCTACTCCCCAGAGAAAGTGCATTAATTATGCCTCCATCCTCCTGGGCTGGAGGAGGTCAGGTGGTCTGAAGAAATGCCCTCACCAAGCAGAATGGCAGAGGACATAGGGCAGGGCAAGGTAGGAGTACTTAGGTGGCAGGATGACAAAGGGGCCCTTTCCCTGGATCAACTAGGTCTCCCTCAGACTGCTGGCCTCCACACTCCCAGCCTCAGGTGGGGTACTGGTAGGGGACACATTTATTTTGCTTAGCATGCAGGAACTGCTGTTCTTTTTGGGAAGTCAAGAGAGGCAAAGGCTTTGAGAGAAGGGGAGAGGAGAGGAAAGAGCTACATGTAGAGGTTTCCTTTCCCCAACACCTTCATGGGGCCTTTTTCTCAGTCCAGTACTATCTGGTACTATTGATTCACCTTTGAAACTCAAAGGCAAGGAAAGCAAACCAGGGGCCAGTGAACCTTTAGCCACAGGCCACTTAAGCTTCCTCCCTGCTCCTGTTCTGTTGGATAATATAGAAACTGACTTTCATATACTAACCACACCCTAGATTTACTTATCTGGGCTCACAACAGATCAAACACTCTCAGGGTGCCATGGAGAGCAGAGGGGTGAGTGGGAGACCACCACTGTCCCATGAGTAGTTTATAATCTGATGGGGATTTGTAAGAAATTGGAGACAGTATACTTAGGGGATCTGAAGAAGTGAGTCACTGGAGAGGTGGAAAGAGCATGGCTTTTGAAGTCAGAAATACTTGATTATAATCCCAGCTGTATTGCTTATTAGGTGTCCGACAGATTTCCTTATGTACTAACCCTGTGCCAAGCACCCTTCTAAGTGATATTAATGCATTTGATCCTCACAATGATCAAATGAGATTGGCATTTTTCATCACCTCCATTTTACAGAAAAGGAATCTGAGGCACAGAGGAATTAAGTAAATTGTCCAAAGTGTGACAACGGAGATGTGGCAGGGCATCTGGGATTGCAGTCTGACCTGGAGACCATGCTGGTAACCGCCCTACTCTAAAGTCTTTCTTTGGAATGGTGATAATGCAGCTGAGCATAGGACTATGGGGAAGATTAGATCAGCTGAAAGAGCTTGGCACATAGTTGTTGGCACACAGTCCTTGGCACACAGTCCTCAATATGTCTTTGTCATCTCAGCAAGGCAGTAGATAATAAACTGCCATGTGATTAGCATAGCCAGGATTCTCAAAGCAAGGAAATATCACTTGTCTTTGGGGTGTCCTGGGAAGCATAACCACCAGGAAGAATTAATAGTTTAATCTTAGGGATAGAATAGGGCACCCTCAGGGAAGGAATAATAATCCACAGAGACCACTTCATAAAGGACCAATACTCCTACCTTCCCACTGCACCCGTGTACTGTTTTTAGTAATGGTATTTCTCCTTACTCTCCTACACAACCCCTCCTTTACCATTCCCTGCTCAATTACTGCCAGGTCCCTAATGTAAGGCCTACTCACTCATGCCTCCAGGCTTGGAATATGTCACTGTCACTAATTGGAATGCCCTGTCTTACTCTATTACCAACCCTCAATCTTTATCTGCAGAATCAGCTCAGAACTCCAGTAGGAATCATGACTTTATTTACCTTTTCTGCCACTCAGATTCTCCTTGGTGCCTGAATCTTCACAGTGTACTGTTGCATGGACATTGTACTAGTTGGTTTATTATTTGAACAAACACTCCCTAATGTTAGGGAATGTGTAGCTGTGTCCCATCCAGAATGACTAGAGATGGATTAATACAACTTAAATAAAATTTGGAGAGAATTTGGGCTATTTCTTTTCAGCTGTTTCCAAACATGAGTGAAAATCCACCTTTTTATTGTAGCAACCAGCTTTTGCAATGATCTTTCAATATTTATCCCATTTGCTGATGATGTGTTATGAGGCCTGAGGAGTCATGCACAGGAGACCAAGTGACTGAGACAGTTTCAATATCTGGGGATGGAAAACACAGGAGGCATTTTTCCTCCTGGTAATCTATGGGATGCTTTGGCATTTTAGGGGTTTGTTCAGTTATTCATTTATTAGTTTTTTCTCCCTCTTTTTCTCAGTAACATAGATATTATTTTTCAGTTTACTAGCACTTTACAGTCCCTTTGTTTAATTTTCACTACAGTCCTGTGAAGTAGGTAGTATTATTTCCATTTCATAAGTAGACAAACTGATACTGAGGATAATTCTGTTGCTCTGGAGCTGGGTAGCTAGGTAAAGCCAGGTAGACCCAAGATGCAGGCCTTACTCTTTTTTTAGGTATTAGTACATATCTCACTTCCAAGCACTGTCTGGTAGAAATTATTCTACCCAGAGGCTTTATTTCTATTTTATTTGGAATAAATGACATTTATCTCTGTGGTCATCTGCTCAAAAATATGTTAGGCATGTGATTGTGTCTCACTCCATATGGATGCAATACAAAGGGACACATATGGCTCAGCCTCTGTCCTCAAGGGGCTGTAGTCTAAGCCAAAGCACTGACATAGATAAGCCTGTGCAGGGCATTTAGGCAGCAGAATGAAAACAATAACCTAATGTGAATCAACAGTCAAGTATTTACAAGACTGTGCAAGGCAAGAATAAATGCATTTTAGGGGTGGGACAGAAAAAACAACTGTTGCCAAGCTGCCCGGGCAGATCTCCACAGTGCCTGATCATGGGAGAACATTTTAATTCTATCCTAATTCTCCTCTTGCTATAACAAAAGCCTGTGTGTGTGTGTGTGTGTGTGTGTGTGTGTGTGTATACTCTCCTTCAGGCTGCCAGTGCACAATCTGGTTGGTTATAAGGCAAGTGGTATGAGAGTCCTATGTTTAGATAATGATGGGAAAAATTTTAGACCTTCTGTAGCAATATAGTAAAATTTCCTTTCCTCCAGTATACATCAAGTATCAAGTTTCTCTTTTAATACCAAGCTTTTTTCAGGTGGAATGAATACCTGTAGTATCAGGAGGAAAGAGAGAAGGAGAGAGATTCAAATAGCAACTCTGAAGTAAGAGAGATATGAATTTTAATTCTAGACCTGTTAATATTTAGTCATATTCATAACATTGGTCAACTTAGCTAAGCTTACCAAACTTCAATTGCCTCCTGTGCAACTGGGGAAATTATCTTTACCTTGCAGGGCTATGACAAGAATTAAGTGAGATTGTATATATAAAGTTTTCTATAACCTGGTGATGATTATTTTTGTTAAATTTTTAATTTTGCATTTTAGTAGGTAATTTACATGGTACAGAATTCAAAATGCAAAATGGAAATTTGCATTTAAAATTTCCATTTCTCTTCTCTTATAAATTTATAATTTATAATTTAAAATATTTGAAACATTATAAAAATATAAAAAATGCCAATTCACACATATTAAAAGAATATTAAATTGAAATAAAATACAGTATGTATTTCATCAGCGGATGAATACCGTACTGTACACAATGGAAATGCAGTAGCCACTACTGCTTGCACAAGTTTGCCAACGTGAGTTTGTACATGGCATACTATTGGCTGATGGAATGGAAGACAACCAACCACAGCACTGTGTTCTGTATCCTGGGCACTGATTGGCTCTGTTTGCTCTCCTGCACTGTGCCCATACATTCAGCATCTCTCCTTGTCCACTTCACATTGACATCTGATCACTGCCTGTAGTGTTGCTCTGCGGTGTTGTGTTTTTGTGAAATTTTGTAGAAGTTTGAATTTATTTCAAGCCCTATGATGCCACCCAAACGTTCTGTGCCTTCTAAGGCTTCTGGCAGTGAACCCAAGCGCCAGATGAATATGCTTACCATCAAAGAAAAGGTGGAACTTCTCGACATGTTAAAGGAAGGCAAAAGCTACATGGCTGTAGGCCACCGTTATGGGATTAATGAATCTACTGTTTGCTACATAAAGAAAGACAAGAAGAATATTAGGTCTACAGCAACAATGACTTTTAACAAGACTGCAAAGTAAATGGTCATTTCCTGCAATAAGGCCATTATGATGGAGTCTGCATTGGCCATGTGGATAAATGACTGCAGGAAGAAGAATATCTTGCTGGATACCAACATCATCCAGACCAAGGTCAAGAAACTTTATGATAGTTTTGCAGAAGGCACAGATGTTCATGATGGTGATGAGGATGAAGATGAGGATGATGAGGCAGAAGCAGGACTGTTGAGTGCTTCTCCCACCAGACCAACCCCATTCAATGCCAAAAAGGGCTGGCTTGGCAAATTTCAGAGATGCTTTGGACTCAAGAGCATTTCTCTCTGCATGGAGAAGCGGCCTCTTCCGATAAAAATCAGTGCCAGCAACTCTGCATTACTATGTTCATCACACGGATGAAGAGATAAGTTATGCCTACACCTTTAGCGGAAATAGAAGTTATGGCCCAGGGCGAAGATAGTGCACCACCTGATGAAGTGCCCGATGAAGTGATCCCTTCAGAAGAGTTGTAATGCTCTTCTTGGCTGTACAGTACATTGATCTCATCCTCATCACCTTCATCACCATCAGTACTGCACAGCTACATAATTCATGATCTTCATCATTGAAGTTGTAGTATACTTCACTGGTGAGTACCCATATAGAATTTTGTATTTTGTTAAAATTACGTAGGTTTAAGGTTGTAGAAAGTGTTTAAGAGCATACGAAGTGTTTATAAGAGTGTGGGAAAGGTTAATAAGAGAGTGGGAAAGGTTTATAGGAGTGTGGATAGGGTTTATAAAGCCTTAAATATATATATATATTTTTTATATATTTTATATATATTTATATATTTTTGCATTTAAAATTTCCATTTTAAATTCCAAATTTCAAAAATATATATATATTTATATATTTATAATATATTTTTATATATTATATATTATTTATATATAAATATATATATTTATATATTATATATATTATATATAAATATATACCAATATATATTTATATATTGGTATATTTATATATATATTTTTTATATATATAAATATATATATAATAAAATAAATATAACACCACTGCTTTGCAAATTTTCACCTATCGCAGGGATCTTTGGAACATAACTCCCACAATAGGTGAGGGATCACTGTACTGGGAGTCAGAACAGTATTGAAGGCAGAATTTTTATTTTTATTTTCCTTAGGAATGGGATACAGAAGGTAGAGTGTGAAAAGGGAAGTTGTTCCAAGCATGTCTGAGAAGAGATATGCCTTTCTTTAACTCCAGTCTGCCCTAGGAGTAAGACCCCACCCCCGACAGAGCACCATTTTACTAGCTGTCCCCAGTCTCTTTACATATCCTCCCCAACCTAGGATAGGGAATCTCTGCTTTCTTTTGAGAATACCCTCATCATTATCCCCATGATGCCTCTTTAGAGAAAACATGAGTGACCACCTTGCCTCTCACAGAGCACCTCAGAGTTCTGAGCCAGAGGGTGAGCTTTTTGGTATTATTATACCATAGTACATTCTCTTCCTTACTTTGCAACTCATTTTATTTCTCATCCCCACCACTACGCCAATCAGGAAGTTGTTTGATCCTTGTCTTGAACCTACTGCTGCAGTCCATTTTCTCTTGTTTCACCCTTGACAAATGATGACTTTGCACTGTGGAACTAATACTGAGAGAGACAGAATATGAAGTTTTTCTTTATCTTTTTCCTCTTTGTTTCTAGGTGCCTTAGTTTCCCATAGATTCTCCACTTCCAATTTCCATTCAATTTTATGTTAAAATACTCGGCATGCTTCATATCCCTGAAGCCTAGGTTCTAATAGCATCCTGAGCAACGCTCCAAGTAGAAGGGAGTTGTCAAATTCTGTTATCTCATTACCTGGTGTACAGGAATGTGTATAAAGCCACTGGCACATGATGTTATGTTCCTCCCTGTGATTTAGTAAAAAAGAGTGAGTGCATATATTAGGAGTCAGGAGATGTGGGTTCAAGTTCATGGTCCCTTCTTACCAGTTAACCTTAACCCCAACTCTAACCCTAACTCTAACCCTTATGGAAGTCAACAAACCTTTCTGAGATTCAGCTAACCAGGGTTGAGTTTTGTGGCTTAAAATGTAAAATGAATATGGAAATAACTTGTGAATTATAAAGCTGTTCATCAACAGTAAAAGCTTATTATTGTTTTGCAAATTATTTTTTTAATTTAATTGTTCGAGTACACTTTTCTGCCTTTTACTCCCATCCCAGCCCACCTGCCCAGCCCTCCCCACCTCCCTCCCATTTCCACCCACTCCTTGTTTTTGTCCATGTGTCCTTTATACTTGTTCCTGCAAACCCTTCCCCTTTTCCCCTGAAATTCATTCCCCTCTCCCTTCTGGTCACTGTCAACCTGTTCTCTATTTCAGTGCCTTTGGTCATATTTTGCTTGTTTTGTTGTTGTTGTTGTTGTTGTTGTTGATTGGGGACCAGTTAAAGGTGAGATCATATGATATTTGTCTTTCACCACCTGGATTGTTTTGCTTAGCATAATGCTTTCCAGTTCCATCCATGCTGTTGCAAAGGGTAGGAGCTCCTTCTTTCTTTCTGCTGCATAGAATTCCATTGTGTATATGTACCACAGTTTTTTGATCCATTCATTTACTGATGAGCACCTGGTTGCTTCCAGCACTTGGCTATCGTAAATTGTGCTGCTGCGAACATCGGGGTGCATAGGTTCTTTTGGATTGGTGTTTCAGGGTTCTTAGGATATAATACTAGCAGTGGAATTGCTGAGTCAAAAAGCAGATCCATTTTTAGTTTTCTGAGGAAATTCCATACTGTTTTCCATAGTGGTTGTACCAGTCTGCAATCCCACCAATAGTGCACTATGGGCCCCCTTTTTCCACAACTTCTCCAACACTTGTTGTTTGTTGCTTTGTTTATGATGGCCATTGTGACCGGTGTAAAGTGGTATCTCATTGTTGTTTTAATTAGCACCTCTCTGATAGCTAGCGATACTGAGATCATCTTTTCATGTGTCTCTGATCCTCTGTATGTCCTTCTTGGAGAAGTGTCTGTTCAAGTCTTTTGCCCATTTTTTAATTGGGTTGCTTGTCTTGTTATACGGGAGTGTAAGTGCTTTATATATTTTGGAGATCAAACTCTTGTCTGAGGTATCATTGGCAAATATGTTTTCCCATACAGTTGGTTCTCTTTTTATTTTAATACTGTTTTCTTTAGCCATGAAGAAGTGTTTTATTTTTATGAGATTCCATTTGTTCATTCTTTCCTTTATGTCCCTTGCTCTAGGGGACATATCTGTGAAAATGTTGTGTGAAATATCTGAGATTTTCCTGTTTGTGTTCTCCTCTAGGACTTTAATCGTATCACAACTTATATTTAAATCTTTAATCCACCTTGAATTTATTTTTGTGTATGGTGTAAGTTGGTGCTTAAGTTTCATTTTTTTGCGCATAGCTGTCCAGCTCTCCCAAAACCATTTGTTGAAGAGGCTGTTTTTACTCCATTTTATGTTGTTGCCCCCTTTGTCAAATATTAATTGATCATAGAGACTTGGGATTATTTCTGAGCTCTTTGTTCTGTTTCATTGGTTCTGTGTGCCTGTTTTTATGCCAGTACCAGGCTGTTTTGATTACAGTGGCCTTGTAATACAGTTTGGTATAAGGTATTGTGATGTCTCCTACTTTGCTCTTCTTTCTCAAAATTGCAGCAGCTATTCGGGACTGTTGGTTCCATATAAATTTTTTAAATGTTTGCTCTATGTCTGTGAAATATGCCATTGGTACTTGAATAGGTATTGCATTGAATCTGTAAATTGCTTTGGGTAGTATGGACATTTTGATGAAGTTGATTCTCCCAATCCATGAACATGGTATATATTTCTGTTTGTTTGTGTCTTCCTTGATTTCTTTCTTCAGCATTGTGTAGTTTTCTGCTTATAGGTCTTTTACCTCCTTGGTTAGTTTTTTTCCTAGGTGTTTTATTTTTCGTGTTGCTATATCAAATGGGATTTTTTTTCTTGATTTCTTCTTCTGCTGTTTCATCATTGGTATACAAAAATGCTTTTGATTCCTGGATATTGACTTTGTATCCCGCTGTTTTGCCAAATTCATTTATTAGGTCGAGCAGTTTTTTGGCGGAGTCTATAGGATTTTCTATGTACACTATCATGTCATCTGCAAACAATGACAGTTTTGTTTCCTCCTTTCCAGTTTGGATGCCTTTTATTTCCTTTTCTTGTCTGATCACTGTGGCTAAAACTTCCAATACTATATTGAATAGAAGTGCTGACAGTGCACAACCTTTTCTTGTTCCTGATCTTAGTGGAAAAGATTTTAGTTTTGCCCACTGAGTATGATGTTGGCTGTAAGTCTCTTATATATGGCCTTATTGTGTTGAGGAATATTTCCTCTATTCCCACTTTGCTGAGTGTTTTTATCATAAACAAGTGTTGTACCTTATCAAATGTATTTTCAGCATCTCTTGATATGACCATGTGATTTTTCCCTTTGCTTTTGTTTATGTGATGTATGCAAATTCTATGTTAGTCTTGTGACTTATCCTGTCAGTAGGGTTTGAGGAACAGGGGGCCCTTATTGATGATCTAAAAGTTTGGTAGCTAGAACAAACATTTTCAAATAATGCAGGGTTACTCAGTTATTACTGCAAATAACACGTTTGTTACTCATACCACAAGATATAAGTGCATATTACTTTTACATTAAATAATTGAAACATGGTAGAAAAAGCCAACATGTGGATTCACTCTATTCTGTATTTTCTATGTAACAAACATTTATATTGAGCTGTGTATTTGTCTGTGTTTATATATATCTATATATACATTTGTCATTGTTTTGCTTTGTTTGTATCCTTTTCTTTCAACTCTTTTTATATGTATTATATCTTGGGATTGGGGAATTGAAGCAGGAACTGGTGGGAGCAAACCTCTCTACCTCCTGGCTAGGCAGCTGATTCAGATTCCCTCCCTACTTTTTACAAGGAATTAATTACTTACCATTCCTTAGTTTCTTTTTACTTTTGGAAAGAAATCTGTTTCTAACAGCTCCTTTGGAACTGAGGCCCTGGGCAGTGAGTGTGTCACTAGAGAAGCAAGGTCCAGGTGCTATGTTGCTGAATTATGGTTGCAACTGCACTTGTGGATGCTGACAGCTAGGACTACAGAGCTGTCTCTGGCATCTTCCATCCATCAGGGTAAGGACAGGGGTGTTAGGAGGGAGACAAGAAGAACCTGACTTCATAAGGAGGGTAGATACAGAGAAAGGAGAAAAATCAGGAAAAAAAGAATTAATATGTGCTCTAGTTTGGTAACTCAGTTGGTTGGAGGATTCTCCTGATGTGCCAAAGTTATGGGTTAAATCCCTGGTCAGGGCACATACAGGCATCAACCAATGAATGCCTAAATAAGTGGAACAACAAATCAATGTTATCTCCTTCTGTCGCCCTCTTTCTCTGAAAAATCAATAAGATTTTTTAAAACCGAATTAATATGTAATGCTCTCCTAGATATTCTACTTACTGCTGACCCATGTAATTTAATTCTCATGGAGACCTATTAAATAAGAATTATTTACCCTATTTTCTCATGAGGTGTTAAGGCCCAGATAGGTGATGGTGTAGCTGCGATTCAAATCAAGACATCTAACCCCAAAGTTATAGCTCTTTTTACCTGTCCACAACCTCTCAGGGCCTCAGAGAACCACTCTGATGAAGCAGACAGCCTAGATGGGCACTGAGTGACTAATCACAGTAACTGGATGTTTGGTTGACTTCAGTTACAGTCTATATCCTTATAGCAGTAGTGCCAGTACTTGGGGAGGAACATCACTTTGCCCCTTAAAAAGACATTTTACCACCCTTCCCCCACAAATCCCAGCAATCTACAGAGTTCTACAGACCTACACACAGTCAAGAAAATAGATATTTTCAGGAATAGATTTATATGTAGATGGTGTACTGTCAGCTTACAATTCTCAACAGTTGTGGAGAACCAAGTTGTGCAGAGATAGTTCCCTAAAACCAAGGGATACTGGGATGATCTAAAAGTGTTATGGCTTGTTTTTTTTTGAATATGATATAATTTCAGGCAGACATCCTGCTTTATGACTTTGACTTCACATTCATGTCTTCAATGTGGTGAAAATTCAGCCACAGCTGCTACATCTTTCCATTTGTTTTTATTATAATATCTTCCATGTGATCTCCATTTCTGTGGTTCTGCTCCTGTTTTAGGTGTCCACTTAGTCTGCTTTTGTTAGGTGTGGTTGTTCATAACTGTGAGTTTGCTGTCTTTTCACTGTTCATATTTTTGATCTTCATTTTCTTAGATGAGTCCCTTTAACATTTCATATAATAAGGGCTTGGTGAAGATGCACTCCTTGAACTTGACCTTATCTGAGAAGCACTTTATCTGTCCTGCCATTCTAAATGAAAACTTTGCTGGATAGAGCAATCTTGGATGTAGGTCCTTGTTTTTCATGACTTGGAATACTTCGTTCCAGCCTTTCTTGCCTGTAAGGTCTCTTTTGAGAAATCAGCTGACAATCTGATGGAAACTCCTTTGTAGGTGACTGTCCCCTTATCTCTTGCTGCTTCTAGAATTCTCTCCTTCATTTTAATCTTGGCTAATGTAATTATGATGTGCCTTGGTGTGTTCCTCCTTGGGTCTACCTTCTTTTAGACTCTTTGAGCTTCCTGGACCTCCTGGAAGTCTATTTCCTTTGCCATGTTGGAGAAGTTCTCCTTTATTATTCATTCAAGCAAGTTTTCCACTTGTTGCTCTTCCTCTTCCCCTTCGGGTACCCCTATAATTTGGATGTTGGAATGTTGAAAGATGTCCTGACAGTTCCTAAACCTCTCCTCATTTTTTTGAATTCTTGTTTCTTCATTCTTTTCTGTTTGGTTGTTTCTTTCTTCCTTCTGATCCACTCCATTTATTTGAGTGTCAGTTTTCTTTCCATCACTAATTAGTTCCCTGTGCATCTTCCTTCATTTCACTTAGTGTAGCCTTCATTTGTTCATCTAATTTGAGACCAAAATCAACCAGTTCTGTGAGCTTCCTGGTCACCAGTGTTTTAAGCTGTGCATCTGATAGATTGGCTGTCTCTTGGTCACTTAAAAGTATTGGCTCTGGGGCTTTGATTTGTTCTTCTGCTTGAGTCATTTTTGGTCAGGTGGTGCCTGTTACATATGTGTGGTGGAGCCTTAGGTATTCACCAGGGAGGAGCAACCTAGTTGCTGGGTTGTGACACTGTCTGTGGGGACAGGGTCAGAGAAGGATCATTGGCACTTGTTCTGCTCTCTCTCATATTTGCCTCCCCTCTGCCGCTTCCCACAACCAAATTGGGCTCTTCTGGTGCTGGTTCCCGGGTGGGTGGGCTTATGTACATTCTAGAACCCTGTGGGTCTCTCCAATGACCTCTCCTGTAAGGCTGGGAGTCTCCCCCAGCACCTTTTCAATCAGTGTTTTTAGGCTTTATTTCCCATTGCTGGGGCCCTGGGTTGCGTGGTCTGTCGCACTACCCATTTTTGCCTAGTTTATCTATGCGTGAATGTGTGACTGCAGTCGGCCAACCATCCTGCGTGCTCTGCTTGTTTCCTCCCCACGCCTGGGGTCTGCTAGCCCCACGCTGCCTGCGCTCCCCTGTCTGGCAGCCACTGCCTTTTCCTGCTGGGATCCCTCTCTACTGACCGTCGACTCCACCCCCTCACCAGTCTGGCTGAATGGTTGTAGGACTTCCGTAGTTCAATTTTTTGTCTGTTCTGGTTGTGTTTTTGTTTCTAAGTCTTTGTTGTCCTTAATTTTAGTTGTGCAAGGAGGCACAGTGTTTCCACCTATGCCTCCATCTTGGCTGGAAGTCCTCTTATTTGTTCTTTGATATAGAAGAAAGATTGGACTTTGACATTCCAAGACATGGGTCATAGACTACAATGCAAATGGCATCCCCTAGAGTACAGAATCAGAATATGTAATTTTAAAAATTTTATTTACTCGTCCATTCACTAATCATTGTTTCAGACTTTTTTCTGGTTTGATTTATGGAGATGGATATGTGCTGGGTATACATATCAGCTTGAGGTGTTCAGGGCAGTGGTGGACAGTTTAGGTGTTTTAGGGAGCCATGTTGGGATGGAAAATGCACAGCTCCTTAATTGATAAGGACATGGTAGGAAATGCTTCATGCTAATATAACAAAAGGCAATCTGCTGGGTAACCTGTAGTATTTACAAATGGTGAAGGGGTATATTTGTTTGCTAGGACTGTCATAACAAAATGCCACAAGCTGGGTAACTTAAGCAATAAAAATGTACTTTCTCATACTTGTGAAGGCTGGGTATCCAAGATCAAAGTGTTGGGAGGGATAGTTTCCCTGGTTGGGTTGCAAATGGCTGCCTCTCTCTGTGTCCTGACATGGCCTCTCTTCTGTGGGCACAACATTGGCATTTCTTTTGCATGTCCAAATTTCTTCTTCTAATAGGGACACCAATCATATTGAATTAGAGCTCACCCTAATGACCTCATTTTAGTTTAATTACCTCTTTAAAGTTCCTATTTTCAAATACAGTTACATTCTGAGGTACTAGGGGTTAGGGCTTCAACACATGTAATTGGGGAGGAGGGGCACAATGCAGTCCATAGCAATGGGCACAGAAAATGAGAACAATCAGAGAGGGATCCTGGACCTCTCCAGGCCTAGGAAGGACCTTCATGGAACAAAAAGATGGTGTGAGTTCTCCCAGACAAGGCACAGCCCATGTGAGGGAGGTGTTTTCATAGAGGGGAAAGATATCCCACTGACTGCAGAGGCTGGTGCAACTTTGGTCAGCTGGGTCTGCCTGGTCAGCCTGCTGGGACCGCAATTGGTCAGCCTGCTGGGGCTGATTTCCTCCACTGTAAAGTAAGGTGATAAGGCCAGGTGATGCTAAGGCCCCTTGATGGTTTACGTATGCCCTGGTCTAAGGATTGAAGTGGGAGGAGAAGGCAATTGGGGTAGAGAGCAGTGTGGCAAGAGAAGAAACACTGTCAAAAAGCAACCCCATGAAAGCAGTTAAACAACAGGGAGGACTTTGGGGGTTAGGGCTGTGAAGGCTAATGGGCTGGGCAGCATGGTTTTGACCTCCTGTTTGTCTGAAGGGTCTCGGCAGTTCTGCAGGAACTTCTGTGAGCTTTGGACTTTGATTGGGCCTAGGCTAGGTACACTCTCAGCTTTGCTCTTGAGGGTTGACTTTTTTATAATAGAAACATCCCAGAGGATGCTATGGGGTCACTGATGCTAGGGTACCCACTGAGGCCACACAGCAATGAGTTTAGATTTGGAGTTTTTCATACCTGGATTCAAATCCTCATACTACCATTGACTATCCTTGGACTTAGATGAGTTACTTAATTTTTCTAAGTTTTTATCTCTGTATTTGTTAAGGAGGAAATCACATCTACTCTTCAGGGTGTTATGAGCCTTAAATCAATTGGTGTCTGTAAAGTGGTTAGCAGAGGGTTGGGAGACTTAATTGTTCAATACATAAATATTATTTGAAATTGTTCACTATCAAACCCCTCTCTCCTTTCAAACCTTATTTGCAACTCCCCTCCTTCAGGAAGCATTTTTTTACTGAGCTCACAGCACTCCAGTATCTCCCATATGCTGAACTTAGGCTCTTGTGAGTGCTGTTGTCTTGTTGTCTCTGGTGTCCTAGAAACAGGGTCTCCAGAGCAAGGGCCTATATCCACTTCTCCAGAGATCTCTCCTCAGACCTAGAGGGGATTCCTGCCCACAGGGCATATGATAAGCCTGGAGAAGACTGACTGATTGATTCTCTGTGACTCACTTTTGTTTTCTTTCCAGAAAACTGTTCCAGGATCTGTATCAGCTAGATACCAGGCAAGACAAGCATGCCAACTGCTCAGTGGCTCTGGCTGAGTAGTGACCTGGTTCCATGCCCACAGACCTTCCTGGGAGGCACCCCTCAGGCTTGCTACCCATCTGATTGCCTGACAGGGAAGGGAGGCCAGCTATTTATTTCTTAGGCAGGTGATGATGCCTAAGGGATAGAGGTCTGTGCAGAGACCCCATTGGTTCAACAAACATTTATTGAGACTCTACTACGTGCCAGCCATTGTTCTAGGCTCTAGTGATAAAGAATGATCAGGTAAATGAGGCTCTACCCTGGTGTAGCTGAAGAGAGCTGGTTAGTAGTGGTAGAACTGGGTAGAGAACAATAAGTATATCAATAAGAACTTATCAACCAGGAATAAGTATTATATTAAGATGTTCAAAATAATACAGGGTGACATGACAGAGACTGACATCTTCCAGTTCCTTTAAAACTTTCTCTTCTTCTTTTAAGAAATGCTTCTTGGAATATAATAGGAGAAACTGATCTTAGCCCTCAGATTTCATAAACTGTGGACTGAATACAAATAGGGTCTTGGTGACGGGGCAAGGGAACAATCCTGTGTCATGTGGGTAAAATGTAGATAGAAACACTTCAAGGGACTTTGTGTTGTTCACAGCTATAACTTCAGAATCCAGAATAGTTGTAGGTCCTCAATAAATATTTATTGGCTCTAGAAGGCTGAGCTGGGATGAATGAATGTAGACATTAGAGGGAGGCAGAGCTGCATAGACTATAAGGCAGTGCTTCTTAATAACCAGAGCCATAAAGCAAATAGAAAAGGCTGCTTCATGAGGCAGTAAGCCCCACTGCCCAGGAGTGTTCAGAAGGAGACTGAATGCTGTGCACATTGGATCTATGACTTCTGACTGAGAGGGAAGTCACAAAAAGTGACCTCCACTGTCCATTCCAACACTGAGGATCTGCCATTCAATCACCACCTCTCCCCAGGCCCAGCCTGCCTGGTCTTGCATTGTAAACACCTGGACTTTGCTGAGAGTGCCTATACATTGCTTGCAATAGAATTGTCCACGAAGAGGAGCCCTGAATACTCAGTATTAAAAGGAAAAATCAGTTAGAAATAGGCTTTTATTTCCTGACTCTGCAGCTTAGTCCAACAGTAAAATTGCTGGACACATGGCACGTGCAGCTTGTTTCCTTTACAGTTCCTCATTCTTACCGGTTGTCCAACGAAGAGAATGATTAGCAGCAGGATGGAGGACTATGAGAACAACAAGGGCTGAGCAGAGTATGGGAGGCTGGAAGGCTGAGGTGGTGAGGACAGATGAGCATGCACTCACGTTGCCTATGCCTGGGACATCCCGCTCTATGCCCCACACAAATTCATCAAACTGGTTTTTCTCCAACCACTCTGATTATTTCTGAACTCCCTTTTTTGAAGGGTTGTAACTGAATACAATGTTCCATTTTCTTTCTCATTCCTACATGTCTACTAATTGGCTGATGCATAAATACAGTCTGTTCATATATTAATTTTCTATTTCTAGCCCTTTTTCCAAATGACCTACATGTCACTACCTGTGTTGGTGTGTTGGTCTCAGAGGGAGGTCCCAGAAGGCAAAGGATGCATCTCTCTCGCTCTTTATAGGGAGCTGCACTTGTCACCTCTGGGTGTTGTTGTTATGTTTTTTTGGTTTGTTTTGATGTATTTAATGTTTTGTTTTTTGGCAACCATGCCATCTCTTTTAGGGTTGTTGATTTGCTTATGAAGCAGAGGTCCAAAGAGAGGAGAGAGTTAGTGTACAAAGGCTTCTCTTGCTCAGAGCATGAGACTGGGTCTCTCTTGTGTTTTTTCCCTCTGGAAAACTCTTTCATTGCTGCTCATGCCAAAAGGGGTGATGTAACCCTCAGTTTATTCATTCATTCACTCACTCATTTATCTGTTCAATTAGGTACATTTATTGAAGGCCTTCTTGACCTCTGGGAATATAGATATACGTAAGAAAAAATCACTACTTATAAGTCTAACATGGAAACAGATGTGAAGACCAATAAGTGCCATAAAGCATAGCAAAGAGGCCCTGTAATAAAGATAAGAGGCAGTGATCAATAGGGTCTTCAGAGTCAGGCAGATCGGGATTCAAATTCCAACTCTGGCTTTTGTTAGTTTTGTGACCTATTTAAGCCCATATTTAGCTGAATGATGTCTATCTTTTAAGAATGCTATGAAGGAGAATTAAACTAGGTAATATGGAGCCAGTACCCAATAAGTATCATCCCTCTTCTCTATTGTCTGAAAGAATATAAAAGGAGTTCACTTTGCCTGGAGAAGTTAGGGATTTGCAATGGATGTGGCTGTTGAGCTCGATCTTACAGCACACAGAACAGTTGTCCAAGTGGAGATGGAGGAGAAGAATATTTTAGAAAGTAGGAACAGATATTTCCTTAAGCCCCAATGCTAAGTAAAGAAAAGGCCTGACCAGCCCTGGATAGCATGGCTCAGTGGATTCAGTTCTGGCCTACAAACCAAAGGGTCACTGGATCAATTCCCAGTCAGGGCACATGCCTGGGTTGTGGGCTGGGTCCCCAGTGTGGAGCACTCAAGAGGCAACCACACACTGATGTTTCTCTTCCTCTCTTTCTCCTTCCCTTCCCCTCTATCTAAAAATAAATAAGTAATCTTAAAAAAGAACAGAAAACATTAATAAAGCTTTAAAAGAACAGAAAAAGAAAAGGCCTGACCTCTTCCAAGACAGAGGGCAAGAGTGTGTGTTGTCGAGTGGGTGGCAGGAGAAAAGGTGGGGAGGAAGTTAGAAATTCAATTATGAAAAGCCTTGGGTGTCCAGCTAAATATTTTTAATTTTATCCACTGCAGATACAGATAAAAAGGGTCCTCATGGTTTCTGTTTGTCTGGTAGTGACAGCCCAGATTAAATGGAGGAAAAAACATGGAGAGAGGTTTTGTAACTCAGAAATAATCTTGTATATAATGAAGAACATCTTTTTCTCCAAAGAAAAATATAAAATATGAGTTTAAAAAATAAATTTTGCCCTGCCTGGAGTAGCTCAGAGGATTGAGCATGGGCTGCAAACCAAAGTGTCACTGGTTCTATTCCCAGTCAGGGCACATGCCTGGGTTGCAGGCCAAGTCCCCACTTGGGGGCACACAAGAGGCAACCACACATTGATGTTTCTTTCCTTCCCTTCCCCTCTCTCTAAATATAAATTGAAAAAATAAAATCTTTAAAAAAACTATTAATTAAAAAAATAAAATTTGTATTTTATTGTAAATAATAGGGACATAATGGAGACATTTAAACATTAAGCAATGAGAATCAGTTTTCCATTTTAAGATAATAACTTTGGGGAGCAGTGTGGAAATATGAGTAGAATAGAGGAGAGATCGCAGGTTGAATGTGAGCCACAGAGAGAGGCAGTCATTCAACAAGTTTATTGAGCAGCAGCTATGTGCCAGGAACTCTACTGAACACTAGATTACAAAGATGAATTCAATAGGACCCCTGAGAGAGACAGATAAATACAGAATGCCATTAGCTGGGATAAAGGTTGTGCTAGAGAAAAGCACAGGTCCTGCAAAGGTCTGAGGGAGGGACAGCTAATAAAAGAGGCTATGGACAAGGCCTCTCATTCACCTCTACAGATGTGCATTCATGGCCCAATTCCTGGGGATTTCATTCACACTGACAACTACATGAGGTGGTTCAGGTATTAAAACCATCCAGGAGAGAGTACATGTTACAACCAAAGGAGCGACAATTCAGAAGAGGAGGCATTTCACCTAGAAAAGTGTTCAGGAGTGGAATTGATGATCAACTTGAGGTAAGAGTTGAGGGAGAGGACTGGGTGTAGGCCCTGTAATGAAGGCACTGAGGCTCCAGTATAAAGAGCAAGGAATGATGGATTATTATGAGATTAGGTGAGACTCTGGGAATGAAAGCACTTGATAATCTGTTTAGTGCCACACTGCATAATAATAGGTAATGTTTACTGAGTGACTGAGTGCTTACTAAGTACTAGACACTGTTCTGTACACATTGTCTCATTACATCTTTACAACCACCTGAGGTAAGTAGACTTATTCTCTACACTTTTGTAGGTGATAAAATGGATGCACAAACAGGTTGTACAACAGGCTAGGCACTTTGGCTCTGGCACCAGAGCACTGCACTATCTTTTTGTGTTGTATTATTGTATGCCTTGTAAAGGATAGTTATTCATCATGGTAAACACTCCAACAGTTGCTATAAGGAGGTGGACTGTGGGGAGACAGGGAGAAGTTGAGTGTAGAATAGGTCTTGAGATCTACATTGGAAAAGAGAGTGGATGGAAAGCTCATTAAAAATAAGAAAGGTAACACAAGTGCAAGATACCTTTGACAAACTGGCATCTCATCTTCTCTTAAGAACACTTGATTCCTTGGCCCTGGCCAGGTAGCTCAGTTTGTTAACATGTCACCCCAATACACCAAGGTTGTGGATTCAATCCCTGGTTAGGGCACATGCAAGAGTCAACCAATAAATGCATAAATAAGTAGGTGTTTCTCTCTCTCTCTAAAATCAATTAAAAAAATAAAATAAAAATTTTAAGAACACTTGACTCCAGGCCACCCCTCCCTTATTCTTGCTTGTGTTTACCTCCACCCTTTGCTTGGCCCCTTTTGCACTCCTCCCTTCCCCCAGTCTGTGGCTTCCACTCCAGCCTGAGTCAGATATGGCCTTTGTCTTTCTGCCTGTTTGCTCCCTTTCAGGGTATAAAGATTTCAGTATCTGGGAACACTAATGGTTCGGGAGCCTGAGGTGTATCTTTGAGAAGTCAGGCTCCCAAAATAAATACCTTTTCTCCCCGACCATTGTCACTTCTCTTCATCATTTTCCCCTAGTTGGGGTACCCCATTATGGTTAAGTTTCAGGGGCTGTGAATGATGCATCTGCTTTCCCGGGTCCCTACTAATGGGAAGAGGAGGAAACAAAGAGAAAATATACCTTTGAAAGAGGTACTGATGAGGCCATGGAAGGGAGATGTGGAGCACAGTATTGGGTGAATCCTCTGCACCTGCTCTCCTCCCCAGCTGTGCTTCCACCAAAACCAGCTATGGGGGTGCTGAGAGGATCTGGGGCTCCTGTACCTGTTAGCTGGTGGCTATTCCTGTGTGGACACCATGTATTCCTTTCCAGGAGAGGGAAGGTGCTAACTACTAACTAGCTTAAGGTGGGCAGGGAACCATGGTATAGATTTCAAAAAGGCTAATGCAACTTAATGTCACTTTACAATAATAATTTTTGCTAATAGCTACCACTTACATAGCATTTAATATCGCTAAGCACTTCACATACTTTAGTTCATGTAATCTTTGCAGTCATATTTTATAGATGAAGAAACTGAGGCTTAGAGGGGTTACTTTGCTTGTCCATGGTTATATTACCATTGAGACGATATAGCACTGAGGTTAGGATCAGGCTCTTTGATGACAAAAAGCTTATGTTTAATCCTAGTTTTTCGTCTTAGTGCTGCAAATTACTAACTTTATGGCATAAGACAAATTATTTTATTTCTCTCAGCTTCCACATTTCTGTCTGTAAAATGGGATTAATAATATGTATTATTATGGTAGGTGTTGACGATTGAGTGAGACTATCCATGTAAAATAACAAGCTTAATGTCTTGATCATTAATTCATTTATTTAGCAGATGTGAAGTGAATGCCAACTCCATGCTAAGAACTATTTTACATGCTAGTTATACAAAATTGAGGAAGATGGATGGGGCTCATGCCTTTTTGAAAACAAGCATTGTCTGCATGGCCTGATAAGTGCCATATATAGAAAGCATTATGTAAAAGGCAGCTATTAAAAAGTGGCAAAGGAGGTGAATTAACCTCTGCCTGCCTCCAAAGGAAGGGATGGTCCTCTGCCCTGCACTCAGTGGTCCATTCCAGAAGAGTTTTCATCCTTTCTGGATACCCATTTTAAGGGGAAGTGAACAAACAGGACTTCCCTAAAGGAGGACAATGGTAAAACTTCTAGAAATCATAATGTTTACTTATTCATTTAGTGCTTTTAAAGTACCAGACATTTTTTTAAGTACTGAGGATACAGCAATGAAGACAATAGGATAAAATATTCTTGATCTCATGGACCTTAAAAGCCTTCTGAGACAGAGGCAATAAATAAATTAATAGCAAAACACATAAGTTGGATATTGATGTATGCTTTGGAGAATAATAAAGCAACAGAAAGGGAATCTGGAATGTGGTAGGGCAGTGGTGCAGTTTTAAGTAGTGTAATTAGGAAGAACTTACTTAGAAGGTGATCACTGAAAAAAAAGATCTAAAAAATGTCAGAAAGCAGATATATTGTGGGGGGAAAGCATTCCAAGCAAAAGGGACAGAAAATGCAAAGGCCCTGAGGCCCTGATGTGTTTGAGAAAAATCCAATATGAATGTAATGAAGTGAGCAAAGGGACAAGTAATAGAAACAAGATGTGAATATGTGTGTGTGCATATGCACATGCACACAAATCACAATTCTGATAATAACCACCCAGGATTAGTACAGACTCCAGGTTAATGGCCACTTCCCTCAACAAGACTACCCTCATTTCAGATGCCAACTGCATGTTTGGGAGTTCCCAGGCCACCCACATTTCTGATCAACTCGCTACAAATTCAAGGGCTTCTCTCATGTCCCTCTCAGGTTTGATATTTTGATTAAAAAAAACTCACAGACTAAGGAAAGTGCCATACTTAGTTATAGTTTTATTATAAAGGATAAAATTTAAGACCAACCAAACAAAGACATACATAGGGAGAGGTCTGAGAGTGTACCAGGTATGAAGCTTCCATTTCCTCTACCTGTGGAACCAAGCTTTCACTCTCCCACCAACAAGGAACTTCCCATAACTGTCCAGAGTTTTTATTAGGGTTTACTATTGAATAATGGGATTTATGATTGAACTAACTCACTTTCAGCTTCTTTCCTTTCCCTGGAAGTCAGCTAGTCAGCCTGATGTCAGTGGCTCTAAACCCCCGACCCTCTAATCACATGGTTGGTCTTTCCAGCCTCACTAGCTTCCATTCAGGGTCAGTTCATTACCATAAACCCAGGTGTGATAAACCCAGGGGGCCACCATGAATAACAAAGACACTCCAATAATTTGGGAAATTCCAAGGGTTTAGAACCTCTGTCCAAGGAACCCAGGACAAAGACCGTACAAAGACTTTGAAGAATTCACAAATACTTGTATTTTTACTTCGAATGAAATGAGAAGTCTGTAGGTTTTGAGCAGAAGTGAAATAATATAATTTCTGTTTTTAACAGAGACTCTTTGACTGCTATATCAAGGATAGACTGTATGAGGGACTTCTGGACAAGATGGAGGTGTAGATAGATACTGTGCCTCCTTGCACAACCAAAAGAAGGACAACAACACATTTAAAAACAAAAAACAACCAGAACTGACAGAAAATTGAACTGTATGGAAGTCCAACAGTCAAGGAATTAAAGAAGAAACATTCATCTGGTAGGAGGGGTGGAGATGGGCAGCCGGGCGGAGAACACTCACAGCCAGGCTGTGGCTGGCAGACCCAGGGAGGTGGCAGACTCTGGTCCAACATTCGCATACAGATAAACCAGGAGGAACAACTGTGGAGCAAGACAGACCTAGCAACCCAGAGTTCCAGTGGGAAAATAAAGCCTCAAACCTCTACTTAAAAACACCCGAAGGGTTGAGGTGGCAGTGGGAGAAACTCTTAGCCTCACGGGGGAGTTCGTTGGAGAGACCTACAGAGTCCTAGAAAACACACAAAACCGCCCATCCAGGAATCAGCATCAGAAGAGCCCAATTTGATTGGAGAAGTGACTGAAAACCAGGGCCCAATTTGATTGGAGAAGTGGGTAGTTGGAGAAGTGACTGAAAATCAGCAGAGAGAGGAGCAAGCAGCATTGTTCCATCTTGGACCCGTCCCCCACGTATAGTGTCACAGTGCAGTAATGTGGGTTGCACTGCCCTGGTGAACATATAAGACTCCGACCCTTACTATGTAACAGGTACACCAAGAGGAAAAAAATGGCCTAAATGAAAGAACAGATCAAAGCTACAAAAAAAAAAATACAACTAAGTGATGAAGAGATAGCCAACCTATCAGTGCACGGTTCAAAATACTGGTAATCAGGATGCTCCCAGAATTGGTTGAATATGATCGCAAATTAGATGAAAAAATGGAGGCTATGCTAAGTGAAATAAAGGAAAATATTCAGGGAACCAACAGTGATGAGAAGGAAACAGGAAACAGGGACTCAAATCAACAGTGTGGACTGAAAGGAGGAAAGAAACACTCAACGAGAACAGAGTGAAGAAACAAGAATTCAAAAAAAGGAGGAGAGGCTTAGGAACCTCCAGGACACCTTTAAACATTCCAACATCCAAACCATAGGGGTACCAGAAGGAGAAAAGGAAGAGCAAGAAATTAAAAACTTATTTGAACAAATAATGAAGAAGAATTTCCCCAGTCTGGTAAAGGAAATAGACTTCGAGGAAGTGCAGGAAGCTCAGAGAGTCCCAAAGAAGTTGGACCCAAGGAGGAATACACCAAGGCACATCATAATTACATTACCCAAGATTAAAGAAAAGGAGAGAATCTTAAAAGCAGTAAGAGAAAAGGAGACAGTTACCTACAAAGGAATTCCCATCAGACTTTCAGCTGATTTCTCAAAATAAACCTTGCAGGCAAGAAGGGGCCAGAAAGTATTCAAAGTCATGAGAAGCAAAGACCTACATCCAAGATCACTCAATCCAGCAAAGTTATCATCTAGAATGGAAGGGCAGATAAAAGTGCTTCCCAGATAAGGTCAAGTGCAAGGAGTTCATCATCACCAAGCCCTTATTATATGAAATGTTAAAGGGACTTATCTAAGAAAAAGAATGTAAAAAATATGTACAGCAAAATGGCAACAAACTCACAGTTATTAACAACTGAACCTAAAACAAAAACAAAGTAAACAACTAGAACAAGGACAGAATCACAGAAATAGAGATCACGTGAAAGGTTATCAAGAGGGGAGTGTGATAGGGAGGGGGCAACGGGAGAAAAGGTACAGGGAATAAGAAGCATAAATGGTAGGTAGAAGATAGATGGGGGAGGTGAAGAATAGTATAGGAAATGTAGAAGCCAAGGAACTTATACACATGATCCATGGACGTGAACTAAAGTGGGAGAAGGGGGTGGAAAGGGGTGCACAGGGCGGAGGAAAATAAAGATGGGAAAATGGGACAACCGTAATGGCATAATCAATAAAATATATTTTAATAATAATAATAATAATAATAATAATAATAATAATAATAAAGTAGACTGTGTAAGGAAAGCCTGGAAGCAGGGAGACCTTATAGGCAGCTGCTGCAGTAATCCAGACACAAGATGGTGGCACGAGCAACAAGGGTAACAGCAGAAGCATTGTAAAGTGGTTGTTGACAAGAAATGTCCAAACCTATAGATAATTTTTATAAGAGTTTATTTGAGTCAAAACTGAGCTGGGTAGCAAGGTTTCAAATGATCCAGAGAAAAAGAGTTTGCAGTTTATTTCATGCATTTTGAATTAAGGAGGAAATGTAAGGCAGTTTACTTGAAGGTCTGAGAAAGCAAGGCATAGATTGAACTACAGAATAATTAAGATTATGTACTCTCTTCCAGGTGACTATGCCCTTCAGGGATATTGCTTCTGGCATTATAAAGGTACATTAATCCAGGTACACAAGAACAATGGACAGGGCTTGCTTAAAATCCTTTTGTTATAGAAGTTATTGGCCTGGGGGATAACTGTCCACCATGACCAGTCCAGTTAGGAATTTATAATTTATTTAGCACCTTTTTTTGTAAACATGCCCATCTCTGGAATTATTTTGGAATCAGAACTAGTGGTATTTAGCTCTGGATGGATGCAGGGCAGGAGAGAAAGAGAGGAGGATGACTGTGAGGTGTCTTGATCTGAAGGAATGAAGTTGTCATTTACTGATAGGACCAAGTTCTAGAGTGGAAGATCAGGAACTCAGTTTTGGACACATTAGTATGAAATGCCAATTAGACATGGTCCTCTACAATTGAATAGGCATGTTAAATAAACAATTTCCAGATGTTATAGGAAATCAAGGGAAAGATCTGAACTGGACACATCTGTTAGAACATCAGTATAGAGTTGGTATTTATTTATTTGTTTGTTTGTTTGTTTGTTTGTTTATTCATTCATTCACTCATGTTTTATTTTTTCATTTTTTAATAATATATTTTATTGATTATGCCATTACAGTTGTCCCATTCCCCCCCTTCATTCTCCTCCACCCTGCAATCCCCCTCCTACCCACACTCCCCCCCTTTAGTTCATGTCCATGTGTCATAAGTTCTTTAGCTTCTACATTTCCCACACCACTCTTGCCCTCTCCCTGTCTATTTTCTCCCCACTGTCTATGCTACTTATTCTCTGTACCTCCCCCCCCGCCTCCTCCCACTCCCCTGTTGCTAACCTTCCAGGTGATCTCCATTTCTGTGG
>PVKM010003724.1:0-55898 GCA_004027735.1 Carollia perspicillata | reverse complement strand
GCCACTCCACAGTGCAGGACTTATTTCAGCAGTGTTCTGGTGCCCTCTGAGTCCACCTCTTAAGTGTGTCACTTGTGGAGGTGGTTGGGTGGTAGTGCTTCAAAATGGTCTGTGGCTATCCTCTAGGTGTATGGGTTCTGAGCCCTGCCAGAAGGTTCAGGCTAAGGTCAACCACTGCCTATGTTCTGTCTGGGGGCACCAGGCATAAGCTACAAAGTGACCTGCAAATAGCTGTTAATTGTGCTGGGCTTGGAGGTACCCAAGTGAGGTCAAGCTGTGAACCAAGGCTAGCTGCTGCTAGTGCTGGGTTTGGGGCCACTTAGTAAATGATATGGGGCTCCCTGAGGCTATATGCTGCTTATTTGAGATAATTTAGGAAAATCTGAAGCATAAACCAAGATAAGCCATTTATATAGAAAAACTACTGGAAATAGCTTGGATGGGCCCAAAAGCTGGGTGAATAGAGCCTCATGGAACCACCAGAGTGGGGCAAACAGTATGAGCCAGGATTCTGGAGTCTCAAATATGGCACCTGCCTGCCAGCTCTGTGTCGAGAGGGCTCACAAAAGGAACAATGGCCTCTGCTAGCACTTCTGTGTTGGAAAAAGGTTCTACCCCTGATGCCAGACACTTCATTTCTTTCTGTATGCCTCTAGTGCCTTTCAAGCTGCTGCACTGGAGCTCAGAGGGAGTAAGTCCAAGTAAGCCTATGCATGCACCTTTTAAGAGTAACTGCTTTGGACTCCAGAAGTTTCTGTCTTCCACATCTTAATCCCCACTGGTTTTTACAGCCTGAAGTTATGGGCGCTTACTTTCCTGGCACTAGAACTCTGGGATGGGGGACCTGGTATCAGTCTGGGACCTCTCACTCCCAAGATGCCCTTCCTGATTTTTATCTACCACACATGAATGTGGAACTAGCCTTTTCTAAGTCTCTGCCCCTCCTACTAGTTTCAATGTGGATTCTTCTTTAATTCCATAGTTGTAGGACTTCTATTCAGCTGGACTTCTGGCAGTTATGAATAATGGTTGTTCTGTAATTTAGGTGTAATTTTGATGTGGTTGTGCAAAGAGGAGAGCCATGTTTACCTACATCACCATCTTGACAGGAAGTATCCCTTCTCCCTGGAGTATTTAGGAAACAAGAGGGAGTGGGTAGAAAATGGTAAAGTAGAGACATATTTCCCAAGAAAATATTCAACCCAGAAAGCTAAAATGAGTTAAATAAATTAGGGTAATTCAGAGGCATAGAGAAGAGTTATGTCCCTAATATGCCCATTCATGATTTTCAAAGTTCAGTGCTGAAAGCCCAGTGCCAACATAATACATTCTAGCCCAGGTAAAGGAGCAGAATAGCATGGTAAGACAAACAGAGCCCTAGTTATCATCTTTGAGCTTCCCATAGGCTTCAGTAGGACCACAGCATGGCAGTCTGCTGGATGTTGGCTTGGAAAGAGGTTATAACAGAGATATCATGTGCCATGGCCACCAGAAGCAGAGAGGAGACCATGTCAGCCAGTGGGAGATGAATGATGACACCCACATTGCATCAACTGAGCTGAAACAACAAACTACATTTCACCTGTCAAACTTCAGCTTTGGGTGCCAATAGGGAAAGGACAACTTGTATACAAAGAATATTACACAGATAATAGAGATAGCCTCCAAAGACCTTCTACCTCATGGTCACATAACCAGCCCACTCCCCAACACCCAGACAACACTCAGCGATAAGCCAGAGGAAAAATGAGACAGAATAGTAAGAATCAAGACTCAAGGCTGAGTATTAGCAAAAGAAAAACTTAAGTCATCAACATGCACTAAGTTTTAAAAAGGTAGGTTTAAGAGCTAATTTATTTATAGTAATCAATTCTTTATTATATACATGCAAACGATGGTAAATAGGTGGACAACTTGTATCCATGCCCATAGAGCAATGGCTTCCCTGAGTGTTGTGTTGAGGTTTTGAAAGTTTTCAGAGGCCTTGGTCATTTAGCATGACTATCCTGATTAGGAGGGTCAGGTAGCTAGCTCCTGTCGTATGGAGTTGCTATCACTGCTACATTTATATGCTATATGCTACATATATATGGTATATGCTATATTTCAATTTTAGTGATTCAAATTAAGCACAAGTTCAGAAAGATAGTAAAAAAAAATCCTCTTTTCTTTGGCCCAATAAATGTATCTTTTAACAACAAAAATAAAGTGAAATGCCTGCCTTTAATTTGAGGCCTCAGTAATTAAGCCACATATTGACCATTATTCTCAGACTGAGAAGAAAGTAGGGTGCCTCTCTTTCTTCCTCAGCTTCAATGGACAGGGACAGTAGAGAAATAAAGAGAATGAGTGAATTATCAACAAATGTGTGGAGCATTTAAAATTCCAGCAGAGGTCCAGGGAGAAATATGTTTGGTAAGAATAGTAATTATTAAGGCCAGTTATTGAATCATCCCAGTTGTGAACTGAACTGCCAATGGAAGGTCCAAAGACCTCCCACCACACAAACACATAGTGAGCCAATTCCCCAACAACCTATGCATTGGTGAGGCATAGAGTGGATGGATTTGGTTTTTCCTAAGGTCACACCTAGTGTGAATACTGCACAATATTCCTACCATTGGCAACAATCAATGAAAATGCATTTCTTCTGGTGTATTTCTCTCACTTTGGGGGATTTCCCGCCAATAATCCCTGAGTTTCTGATCTTTAAAAATGTTTATTGAAATATGTTTTTGTAAAAGAAGTATTTTTTACTGAAATGTGCATGGTATAATGTGTGCAGCTAAATTCTTGATATCTAGAACCATAAATAAATTGTTTTATGTCTGACTCATTTATGGAATGCATTCTAAAGGTATTTTTTATATTCATATAAAATTTATTATTTATTATGTTGCAAGGAATTTTAGAGATCGTTTACAAATAATTCTGTTAACGCCACGGTTTAATTTTAAAAATGTATAACCCTTACATACAGGGTGGGGCAAAAACAGGTTTATAATTGATACTATGAAAAATAATTCAGTAACAATATAATTTAAGAATAAATTCTGTTTTTTATACTCACAACAGTAAATCAACATATATTCAATAACTATATAGTCAAAGGTTTGGTTACAAAGGAATTGGAAAAGTTATGGCAACAAAACGTTAGTTTGCCTGCATATTTTGAAGAGGTTGCTTTTTCTGTATAGCCTTCTTTTGTTTGTCTCCAAGTAATTATTAACCCATTCTAGGGAAATTCATTAAATTTTATATGATGATTATTTTCACATTTAGTGTTTGCACATCAGAATCTAATGACTATATGATACACCAACAATTTATTTTAAATGCTTGGGAATATGATGCTTTTTCAGCTAATTCAGTTTCCTGGTAAATTCAGGCTTAAATGGCAATTTTTTTTTTACCCTTGTGAAGAATCCTTCTAAAATACATTATTCCACATCAGCACCTACAGTATACCAAGGACTGACATTTTATAGTGACAAAAGAATGGTATTTTATGTGTCTCCTTTTTATTGATCTAAACACCAGCTCCCCCTACAGGGTATAGGACATGGGGTGATGGCTGTTGCCTTGATTTGAAATTTGTAATTTGACTTTCCTTAATAATTAAGTAAATTCATTAATTGGGGTTTTTGTTCATGCCTTTCACTAGTATAGAATTTTGCAAGTTCAAAATTACAAAATGGGAATTTTCTTAACAAAAATTTTTTTTTTCTCCAAGCAGGGTGCCTTATAAAGTTTCAAAGAGGCATGTCTGTCAAGGGAGTGACCCATTCTTTAAAGCTTTGTGACCAAGGCTAGAGTTTCAGTTAGTGAGAATATGAGTTTCAGACTAGGGCAGGTGTTTCCATTCTTTTCAGGTGATTATCTTAACATTGGGTCAGTGAAGTCTATAAAACAAAAGTGGGAATTTTATAAGGGCAGATTGAAGCTGGACCGTGTGCCTGCATTATGTATGCATGAGCCTTATAAAGAACCTAAATTTCCCTAATTTGTGTGAGCATATGTGTGCAGGAGTGTGTTTTTAATATAGTGTAATAGATAAAATTCATGAAAGATTGTTAAAACCCTGTTTTAGGCTTTCAATTCTACCCTCAGAGTAAGTTGTAGAGTTTGTCCTGGACCCAATATGGTGCCTGAACAGGAGAAAATTCCACTTGTCTCTGCCTGGTGTGCTTTGGTGTGCAGCTTGGCCCTATCCATGCAAACCAAGGCCCACCAAAGGCAGCCACAAACTGTGAATCACTTTGTAGCTCCCAACAGGTTGCCTAGAGTTGGCCACAAGCAGCATCTGACATTGATCTGCACCAGAATTCCTTCCAAGAGGCCTCAAAACACATATACACAATGACAGGCTTCAGACTACATTAGAGCATGACCCAGTTAGCTCCACGTGCAACATATCCAAAGGCAGATTTCAGCAGGAACCAAACCTTGCTGGAGCAAGTTCCACTTTGTGGAATCAGTACATGCACAGCAGCCTGTACTCTGTGGTTGAGGTCAATTCTAAGAGTCAACAAGCCTGAGGGTTGAATCCACAAATAGTCAAGCCAACAGCAATTAAGACTCAACTACAACAGGAAGGCTCACATAATCCACACAAGGAACATTCCTGGAGTATCTTGGTCAGGTGATCAGGGAGACTGCGCACTGAGCCCCACAGGATACCTGCACTATAAGACTGACATACAAAGATTGGGAAACATAGCAGATATACCTAATATACATAAATAAATCAAAGAGCCAGTCAAAACGGAAAGACAGAGAAATATGCACCAAATGAAGAACAGGAGAAATCCCCAGAAAAATAACTAAATGAAATGCATGAAAGCAATCTACCAGATGCTGAATTGAAAACAATAGTTATAAGGATGCTCAAGAAACTTAAGAAAAGATTAAGTCAACTCAGAGAGAAGGGATCTGTTGTATGACCTAGGAATTTTATTTCTTGGAATCTATCCAAAGAAATCTAAAACACTAATTTGAAAGAATATATACACCCCTATATTCATTGCAACATCATTTACAATAGCCAAAATTTGGAAGCAGCCAAAGTGTCCATCAGTACATGAGTGGATAAAAAAGCTATGGTACATGTAAACAATGAAATATTACCCAGCCATAAATAAAAAGAGAATTTTACCCTTTATGACAGCATGGTAGGAACTGCAGAATATCACAGTAAATGAGATAAGTAAGTTAGAGAAAAACAAATTCCATATGATTTCATTCATATGTAGAATCAAATGAGTAAACTGAACTAACAAGCAAAATAGAGAGATACTTATAGGTAGAAAGAAGGATAACAGCTCTTGGGGGGCAGGGTTTGGAAAGGGGAAGTGATCAAGCAAAAAAGGAACTCATGGACACAGACAACAGTGTGGTGACTGCAGAGGGAGGGGCGGGTGAATGTGAAAGATTATAAGGGGGTGAGGGAAATAAAAATAGAATAAAAATAAACTACTTAGAAAACTAAAAAGAGAGTGGTCTTTAAAAAAGACATAGAAACCATAAAAACAATAACATACAATATCTGAAATGAAGAATTTGTTAGAAGAAATTAACATATAAAGCAGAGGATCAGATTAGTAATTTGGAAGACAAGGTACCAGAAAAGTCCAAATCAGAGTTTTGGAAAGCAAAATGAAGAAACAATTGAAAAAATAAGAGTTGTTTAAGGGGCCTCTGGGTCCACATGTAAGTTAACAATATCTTCTTAATAGGGATACTAAAGGGGAAGATACCAAGAGTTTGAGAAACTATTTGAAGAAGTAATGACTAAAAATCCCCTAACCTGGTGAAGAAAAAAGAAACACAAGTCCAGGAAACTCAGAATCCCAAACAAAATAAACCCCAAAATATCCACAGAAAGACACATCATAATTTAAATGCCAAAAGTAAAAGAGAAGCAGAATATATTAAAAGCAGAAAGACAAAGACAGTTAGTTACCTACGAGGGGTGTTCCATAAAACTGATAGCTGATTTCCAACAGGAACATTTTAGTCCAGAAGGAATTTTCATGGCATATTCAACATGATAAAAAGTAAAGACCTACAACCAAGGCTTCTCTACCCAGTAAGAATATCATGTAAAAATGAAGAAAAAATAAAAAGCTCCCCAGACACAAAAAGCTAAAAGAGTAATTACCACTAAATAGGAACTGCAAAATGCTAAAGAGAGTTCATTAAGTAGAAATAAGAACATACTTATAAAGAATAAAATGGTGAAAACTGGAAGTGAAGTAGGTGGAAGCAGATCCCAGTTCTCCCTGTCCCGGGCTGGAACACCCAGCTGATTTCTGAGAAACAGAGTGAACAGCCAGTGGAATCCCAGCTTATATGAAGTTTGGAGGCAAAATATTGCAGAGGACATTGAGAAACAAATGGTGAGGAGATTGTGCTGTGACGGTTAAGTCCCTGGGATCTGGGCAGGGATCTACACCACTGCGGCCCCTGGCCCAGTCCTTGCCACATGATATGGAGAGAAGAGTTAGATCACCAGCTGCCCCCACTACCAGAGCAGGGAGGGTAGCTTGGCACAAGGAGAGCCCTGGATGCTGGAAGTCTCTGGGGGGGAATAGAAATGAAGTTGGAGACATACAGAGGTGGTATACATCTGCTGGGACTGTGGATGCTGGCACCAGAGAAATTGAGGTGCCAGGCCACATCTGGAGAAGGGAGGAGTTGGGCTGTTTTGGACCCTGACTTGGATAGTCTCTGGAGTGGCTGGAAAGTTGAGCTTTGTGAAAAGCGGTGCACCTTTTAAGAATGGTGAGCAGCTGGTCTGTAAGGAACTCTAAAGCAGCAGATGGCTCACCCTGAGGGTGATTTGACCTACCAGGCCAGAGACTGAGTGGCTGAGTGGAATTACACACCCAAGCTTGTCTCATGCTGCACACCCAGAGGTTGAGTGGCTGTATGGAATAGCACGCCCAAGATTGACTCACAGTGTGCCCATAGACTGAGTGACTGATTGGAACCATGGGTTCAAGGTTGACTCATGCTGCACACTAAGAGATTGAGTTGCTAATTTGAGCCTGGCAGCTCACAAAGGACCTAGGCTAGAAATAGGGCAACTGTGAATATTGCAGCCTATACCTGGTCCCCATCCTCACAAAGCCATAGAAAGAGAGAAAAGTGAAGCTCAGCCCCCTCTTCCTGTGGTATCTAGGAAGACCAGCAGAATTCACTGAACAGGTTTAAATTCAGCAGGATACTTATTTTTTGTTCCTCTCTCTTTTTCTTCCTTTTTCCCTCCCCCAAGTGAGAAAATAATATGTGAAGTTACAAAGAGTTCAAAGACAGATCCAAAGGGGGAGCAAAAGGCTAATCCCAAAATTTGAGAAACTGAGCAAAATTTCATTTTACTATCTCATAGAGCTGGCATTTAATTGTTTATGTGCATTATTATAATATTTTCATTATTTTTACTTCTATTTTATTAGCATTTTCAGTTTCTCTTCCTTATGTTTAGTTCTCCTCATTTAGTTTATCTGTTTAATTGCATTGTTTAACTGTTTTTTCTTATTCTCTCTTTATTATATTTTAATTTTCCTTCTTTCACTTCACTCATGTTCCAGTAACACACCACTCTTAATCATGTACTTTCTACTCTGGTTATCTAAATCATATATTTCTTGTCATATTATTACTGTTCCAGTATCATTGTAAATAATTACAGTTCCACACAATTGTACATACTACACAGCAAACCTCCCTGATCTTATCCCACTTGAATTTATTCCCAGCATTATTATTGTTGTGGTTAACTCTATTATGTCTCACACTATGCCTACTTTCTATCCTTCACTCTTACTGTATCTCATCATCTAACCTTGCACAAGTGCTCTGTTTTCTGCATTCAGCTCTGAATCATCCTCCCCTTTAACAAGAGTCTTATTTCTTTCACCTTTTAGAAAAAGTGGCTATTTGGGTGAAATATCACAGTTAATGCTATACTTATTCAAAGAATCTCCTATCTCTTCTCTCCTTATTGGTACTTTAAATCTCATAGAATACTATCCCACTATCTTAATCCATTTTGCCTACACCCTGCCACTGATCACATACAAGAATAGGTGGGAGCTTTGAATATCAGTATACCTGCTGGAGGAGAGAAACCACCAACAAAAGAACCAACAACAGGTAAAAATCCAAGTACAATAAGAGAGCCCACACAAACAAAAAAAAAAGGGGCAAACCTAGAGCATCCAGACAAAGAGATCAAAAAGACCACACCACTGAACCCCATAAAACACCTACCATAGAAGTATGCAAAGACAGCTAACAAAGTGAAACATCAGGAAGCACAGAAACAAACAAAAAGAGTCACCTAAAATAGAGAGACCAAACAGACCATGCAATCAAAAGGAATGGAAGACTCCATGTTAAAAGAGCTAAATGAAATTGAGGTAACCAAACTCTCAGATATAAAATTTAAAATAATGGTTATAGAGATGCTCAAGAAACTCACAGACAACCACAAAGACATGAATGAGAAGTACAACAGTATGAAAAAGGAAATAAAAACTATGAACAAAAACAAGCAAGAAATGATCAATAAAGTGATGGAAATAAAAAAACAGAAGGGATTACAAGCAGGCTGGATGAAGCAGAGGACTGAATCAGCAGCTGGAGGACAAGGTAGAAAAAACACCAGAAAGAGCAGAAAAGGAAAAAGACTCAGAAAGAATGAACAGGTGGTAAGGGAGCTATAAAAAAACATGAAATGTAATAATATCCATATAATAGGGATACAAGAAGGAGAATAAAAGCAAGGGATAGAAAAACTGTTTGAATAAATAATAATGAAAATTGTTGCTAATTTGACAAGAGAAAAAGTCACACATATCCAGGAAACACAGAAAGTGCCAATCAAGAGGCACCCAACAGGCCCACTTCAAGACATGTCATAATAAAAATGACAAAATTCCAAGAGAAAGAGAGAATCTTAAAGGCAGCAAGGGAGAAGCAGGAAGTAACATACAAGGCAGCCCCAGTAAGACTAACAGCTGACTTCTCAAGGCAGCCCCAATAAGACTAACAGCTGACTTCTCAATAAAAATGCTGCAACCCAGACAAGAATGTCCAGAAATATTAGAAGTAATGAAAACCAAATGACTATAACCAAGGCTACTTTATCTAGCAAGGCTCTCCATTAAAATGGAAGGCCAAATAAGGAGCTTACCAGACAAAAGAAGTCTAAAAAATACACTACCAATAAACCAGCTCTGCGAGAGATGATAAAAGGACTACTTCAAGAAAAGGAACAAAAAGAGTGAGAGACAGAGGAACATGGGTATGAAAAATGGCACGGGATATGTATCTAAAATAATAACCTTAAACATAAACAGATTATATGCTCCAATCGAAAAACATAGAATAGCTGAATGGGTAAGAAATCATGACCCACACATATGCTACCTAAAACAGACACAACTTAGAACAAAAGACCTACATAGATTGAAAGTGATGGCTAGAAAGTAATATTCCAAGAAAATAAACAGGAAGGAAAAGTCAGAGTAGCAACACTCATGTCAGACAAAATACACTTCAAAACAATGGCCACAAAAATAGACCCAGAAGGACACTATTTAATACTCAAGGTAAAAATCCATCAAGAACACATAAACATTGTAAATATCTATGCATACAAAATAGGAGCATCCAAATACATGAATAAAATCTTGGAGGGCTTCAAGAAAGATATTGACAGAAACAATTTTATTGTGGGGGATTTCAACACCCTAATCTAAAAAATGGATAGAACTTCCAAACAAAAAAATCAACAAAGATATTGCCTATTCAGCAATGTTCTAGACCAAATGGACTTAACTGATACATATAGAGCCTATCATCACAAGCAAACAAAATATACATTCTTTTCAAATGCACATGGGACATTTTCAAAGATACACCACATGATAGAACACAAAACAAGCCTCAACAAATCCAAGAAAATTTAAATTATATCAAGCATTTTCTCTGACCAAAAGGGACTGAAACTAGAAACCAACCTCAAAGAAGAAACTCAAAACCACTCAAACTCATGGAGATCAAAGAGCATGTTATTAAACAAAGAATGCATCAAAAATTAGATCAAGGAAGAAATCAAAAGTTTCTGGAAACAAAGGAAAATGAACTCACTACAACCCAAAACTTATGGGATACAGCAAAGGCAGTCCTGAGAGAAAATTTCATAGTGATACAGGCCTATGCAAAAAAAAAAAAAAACACATACAAATATTTCAAACAACCTAACCCTACACCTACAAGAACTCGAAGAAAAACAAAAAAGACAGCCCAGATCAAGTATAAGGAAACAAATAACCAAGAACAGAAGAGAATTAAATAACATAGAGACTAAGAGCACAGTTCTAAGGATCAATAAATTTAGGAGCTGGTTCTTTGAAAAGATAAACAAAATCAACAAACCTCTAAGTAGACTCAAGAAAAAAAGAGGGAGGACCAAAATACACACAATCAGAACTGAAAAAGAAGAATTACAACTGATACCACAGAAATACAAAGGATTGTATGAAATGACTATGAAGAACTATATGCCAAAAAAAATGAAAACCTGGGTGAAATAGATAAATTTCTAGAAAAATATTATCTTTCAAAGCTAATTGAAGAAGAATCAGGAAGCCTAAACAGACCAAAAACAGCTGATGAAATTGAAGCAGTAATAAAAAAAATCCCAATACACAAAAGTCCTGGATTAGACAGTATCAGAGGAGAATTTTATAAAGCATTTAAGGAAGAGCTAACCACTATCCTTTCCATATATTCAAAAAAATCCAGGAAGATGGAAGCTTTCTAAACTCTTTTTATGAAGCTGGCATTATCCTAATCCCCAAACCATATAAAGATACAACAAAGAAAGAAAACTTCACGCCAATATAGCTGATGAATATAGGTGCTAAAATGCTCAACAAAGTATTGGCAAACCACATCCAACAATATATTAAAAAGACCATATACCAGGATTCTTCCAAGGTATAGAAGAAATTGTACCAACAATATTCACAAATCAATAATGTAATACATCACATAAGCAAAAGCAAAGACAAAAATCACATGATCATATCAATAGATGTGGAAAAAACATTTGATAAGCTACAGCACACTTTTATGATAAAACACTCAGCAAAGTGGGAATAGAGGGAGCATTCTTCAACCTAATAAAGGTCGTATATAAGAGACCTACAGTCAACATCATACTCAATGGGAAAAAATTAAAAACTTTCCCACTAAATCAGGAACAAGACAAGGTTGTCCACTTTCACCACTTCTATTCTACATATTACTGGAAATCCTAGCCACAGCAATAAGACAGAAAAAGTAAATAAAAGGCATCCAAATTGGAAAAGAGGAAACAAAACTGTCACTGTTTGTAGAAGACTTGGTAGTATACATAGTAAATCCTATGGACTCTGCCAAAAAAACTGCTTGATCTAATAAATGAATTTGGCAAAATTGCAGGATACAAAGTCAATATTCAGAAATCAAAGTCATTTTGTATACAAACAGTAAAATATCAGAAACATAAATCAGTAAAAAATTCCCATTTGATATAGCAACAAGAAAAATAAAATACCTAGGAATAAACCTATTCAAGGAGGTAAAAGACCTCTACTCAGAAAACTATATAACACTGAAGAAAGAAATTAATAAGTTAACAAACAAATGGAGACTAATACTGTGTTCATGGATCGCAAAAATTAACATCATCAAAATGTCCATACCACCCAAAGAAATTTATAGATTCAATCCAATAGCCATTAAAGTACCAATGACAATTTCACAGATATAGAACAAACACTTCAAAAATTTATATGGAACTATAAATGCCCAGAATAGTTGCACCCATTTTGAGAAAGAAGAAAAAGTAAAAGGGTGCATAGTACCTGATATCAAACTGTATTATAGGGCCACTGTAATCAGAACAACCTGGGACCTCTGGCCAATATGGATGCATAGATATACATGATGTGCCCCCTTGCACAACCAAAAGAAGGACACCAACAATTTAAAAACAAAATCAACCAGAACTGACATAAAATCGAACTGTATGTGAGTCTGACAATCAAGGGATTAAAGAAGAAACATCCATCCAGACTGGTAGAAGGGGTGGAGATAAGCAGCCAGGTGGAGAGAACTCGCAGGAAAGCAGCTGTGGAGGACCAGGTTGGGCAAGGTGGCAGCTGGTGGAGTGAATGGTCCCACCTTCACCTGTGGATAAACCAGGAGGAACACCTGGGGAGCAATACAGACCTCGCAACCCTGGGTTCCAGCACAGGGAAATAAGGCCTCAAACCACCAATTGAAAATAACTGTGGGGATGAGGTGGCAGTGGGAAAAAATCCCAGCCTTACAAGAAAGTTCATTGATGAGACCTACAGGGTTCTAGAATGTACACAAGCCAACCCACCCTGGAATTAGCACCAGAGGAACCAACTTTGCTTGTGATAGTGGGGGAAGTAACTGGAATCTGGCAGAGAGCAGAGCAAGCGCCATCATTCCACCTTGACCCCTTCCCCACCTACAGCATCACAAAGCAGCAACGTGGGTTGCCCTGCTCTGGTGAACACCTAAGGTTCTGCCCCTCATATGTAGCAGGAACACCAAGACAAAAAAAAAAAAAAAGGCCCAAATGAAAAAAACAAAACAAAGCTCTAGAAAAAAAATACAATTAAGAAATGAACAGATAGCCAACATATCAGATGCTGCAGAGTTCAAAGCACTGGTAATTAGGATGCTCACAGGATTGGTTGAATTTGGTCAAATGCTGGGTGAAAATATGAGGGCATGCTAAGTGAAATAAAGGAAAATATACAGGGAAACAATGGCGATGGGAAGGAAACTGGGATTCTAATCAATGGTGTGGACCAGAAGGAAGAAAGAAACATTCAATCAGAAAAGAATGAAGAAACAAGAATTCAAAAAAATGAGGAGAGACCTCCAGGACATCTTAAAACGTTCCAACATCTGAATCATATGGATGCTAGAAGGAGAAGAGGAAGACTGAGAAATTGAAAACGTATTTGAACAAATAATGAAGGAGAACTTCCCCAATCTGGCAAAGAAAAATAGACTTCCAGGAAGTCCAGGAAGCTCACAGAGTCAGAACAAAGTTGGACCCAAGAAGGAACTCATCAAGGCATATCATAATTACTTTAGCCATGATCAAAATGAAGAAGAGAATCCTAGAAGAGCAAGAGATAAGGAGACAGCTACCTACAAAGGAGTTCCCATCAGACTGTCAGCTGATTTCTCAAAAGAGACCTTACAGGCAAAAAGGGGCTGGAAAGAAGTATTCCAAGTCATGAAACACAAGGACCTACATCCAAGACTGCTCTACCCAGCAAAACTTTCATTCAGAATGGAAGAGCAGATAAAGTGCTTCTCAGATAAGATCAAGTTCAAGGAGTTCATCATCACCAAGCCCTTACTTTATGAAATGTTAAAGGGCCTTACCTAAGAAAAAGAAGATAAAAATATGAACAGTAAAATGACAGCGAACTCACACTTATGAACAATCACACCTAAAACAAATACAAAAGCAAACTAAGCAAACAATTAGAACAGGAACAGAGCCGCAGAAATGGAGATCACATGGAGGGTTATCAACAGGGGTGTTGGATGGGGAGAGAGGGAGAAAAGGTTCAGAGAATAAGTAGCATAGATGGTAGGTAGAAATTAGACAGGGGGGCATATTAAGAATAGTATAGGAAATGTAGAAGCCAAAGAACTTATATGTATGACCCATGGACATGAACTTAAAGGGGTGGAATGTGGGTGGCAGGGGTTGTGCAGGGTAGAGGGGAATAAACGGGGGTAATTGGGCCACTGTAATAGCATAATCAATAAAATATATTTTAAAAACAGCCTGGTACTGGCATAAGAACAGGCACAGAGACCAAGGGAACACAATAGAGAGTCCAGAAATAAACCAGTCTCTATGGTCAATTAATATTTGACAGAGGGAGCAGCACAATGAAAATAGCCTCTTCAACAAATTGTGTTGGGTGAGCTGGAAAGCTACATTCAAAAGAATGAAACTTGATCACTAACTTCATACAAAAAGAAATAAATTCAAGGTGGATAAAAAACTTAAATATATAGGAGAAGATGGTGGCTTGGTCAGAGGGAGCAGATTCCACTTTCTCCTACACAGGGGAGAGTAACCAGGCCAATCTATGGAGAAACAGAGCAGACAGCCAACAGTACCACAACATATATGAAGATAGGAGATCAAAAATTGTAGTGGACATTGAAAAACCAGATGGTAAGGAGACTACTTTTGGACAATAGAGGCCTAGAGATCAGCACAGGGAGCAGGGAGTCTTCAACCCCAGCCCACATCCTGTTGGGCTGACTGCAGGGAGCTGGATTGGCTCTCCCTCCCCAGCTAGACATGGTTTGAGCAGCAGTGGGGGGAGCCCGGATGCTTGAAATTTTAGAGAGCAATTTCAAGGATTGAGCTGCAAACACACGGGGGCTGTGGGCACCCACGCTGAGACCTGAGGAGAGTGTGCACCGGAGTGTTGTGACCAGAGGGGGCCCTGCCAGGCACACCCGCAACCTGAGAGGAAAGATTTGTAGAGCACCTGGAGACCATGCCAGGGAGAGAGAGATTGTGCCATGGGTGACTTGGGGCCTGTACCTGGTAATCCAGAACAGAAGCCCATGCAGCAAGATACAGTTTGAGAGGGCGCTGAGAAACACAGAGCGGTCGTGTGTGCATGCACACGTGGCAAAAAGAAACTTGAGAGGGTGCGATAAGCCTGGGTGGCCAGAGAACACAGAGGCTCAGTGCCACATCCTCACCAAGCCATATCATCTGACAAGAGTCCAGAGGTGGTAGAGAAATAGGCTCAAGAGAGACCACCCCTTGAGGAAAGGACATGGCATGAACAACAGGGAAAAATTAGGCTATACTATACTAATAATTATAATCACTGTTTTAATTAGTGGCTCATTGTTTTGCCTGCTGATTCCTAAGATCTGGACACCCAGAGAGGAGGATGGTGAGGGCAAAAGCCCTGAGCAGTTCCCCTTCCTGACAGGGAATCCACAGGGGACAGTCAGAACAACTGTCCTTATAGAACTCCCAAATACCCCAGCAGTCACAAAATTATTAACCACCTCACGAATAACAAAAGTTATCCAAAAGACCCTTGGTATAAGAGTGCCACGTCCTCTCCAAGCCATGCTGTCTGACAGGGTCCAGGCATGGTGGGATCGAACTCAGGGAGATCATTTCCCAAGGAGAGAACGTGGCTTGACTAAAGGGACAAAAAGTGGCTGTATTACTATTGTGATTGCTATCTTGCTATTAATCATTGGCACCTTATTGTGTTTACTTGTTCTCATAAAAATTACCTGTGGGGAGGGAACTGTTCAATGGAGAAATAATAACATTTCCCATAGGACTGCCTGAGAGGATGGGAGAATACCCTCCAACTGCTATATTATAACTAAATATAATCAAACTAAGATACATAGTGGTGAGAATAATTTCCAGGAGATGACAACTAATTCTCAGTAACTACTCGAAATCCTTGACACATCAACACAGTAGTCCCTGAGTTATTGAAGAAACTTCCCACGAACATTCCCACTAGTGAGTTATTTAAGGATATACAGAAAGAAGAGTTTTTAAGAAATCTCCTCACTCTAACCCCCTAAGTGGAGAGATTAGCCCAGGGAGAGGACATAACATGGAAGTGGGTTTACTCACTATTACTGGAACATTAGTACTAGGAACAGTTTTTGTTTTTTATTATGAGTCTGACTAACATGAAAAATGTACAAAACACAGCTCAGTGTAAGTTAATGTTTAATAAAAATAATGAGAGAAATTCTGAAGTAATACCGAGTTCCCCTCTGCCCACTAGTGCTTGTCCAGAATGTTTCAATAACTAGTAAATCTAAATAAGAAACTTTCCCCAACTGTTCCAATTAAAGATGTCATAGATTAAGTACAACAAGCAGAATTATTTGAAATACCCACTACTCCTGTACCATATCCTTAGACAATTAATCACAAGGTACAACAGATGTTGTCCAGAGTGAACTAACCATGTGGAAAAAGAACTTACTAAACTCATGAAGAAAAATTGAATCATTGTTATAAGGAAAGTTAACTCAGAATATAGTCATTGTTAAACCTTGCTTATATAATTAAATTGTTTATCACCCTTAAGGCCAATACATTCTTTTCCATGATAATATTTGTAGTTTTAAAAGCATTGTTAGATTAATGGAATTTATATCCGGGTTTTTTGGGTTTTCTGCTTATATGATCAACTGTAACCGCAAATGTCAACCTTTGCCAAAAATGAAATATACTTTCATTTGCTTGCCATGCAATAAAGCGGAGCAGAATTTCACCGTCCTTTGAGTCGTGTTGTTATTCTGTCTCTCATCGCTAACACCTTACCCCCTTGTGACCTTCGGACCCCTGGACTCTGCCCAGGCCAGACTGCAGCAGCTCAAATAAACCCAGAGCCAGTGGGTGCACACTGTTGGAGACCAGAAGATGGCACCCATAAACCCAGTGCAGTTCAGTGCACTCGGCGAGAAAACTTGAGAGGGCGCGATAAACCCAGGTGACCAGAGAAAAAAGAAGCTCAGATAAACCCAGAGCTGGTGGGTGTGCGCTACCTAAGACCAGAAGACCCATCGGAAAAACTCAGAGAGGGCGTGCCCGTGGATGGAGACTAAGAGACCCGGGGTCCCAGAGAACAAATCTATAAACCGACCCCTCAGTCTGCTATAGCCAGCAAGAACAGAAAAACTGGTCTGACCAGTTTGAAACCTGAAAGAGGGCTTTTTTTTTTATTTCTATTTTTATTTTCATTCGTTTTTTTGTTTTTGCTTATTTTTCTTTCTTCTTTGTTTTCCCTGGTGTGTAAGTGTGTATGTGTTTGTTTGTTTGTTTGTTTGTTTGTTTGTTTGACTTTTTCCAAGAAATTTTTTATATTTTAATTTTTTATGTCTTAATGCTTTTTACCTCTCTTTCCTTCTTTCTTGTTTTATTCCTTCTTGCTTTCTTTCCATTTTTATCTCTTCTACATTCCTTAGCCTGCTTTTTTTATAATACACACAAATGAGACAAAGAAAACCGGAATTGTGAAAAGACCAGACCTGGTCCCAAAGAGGGGGCATCATAACAGTTGAGACAGACAAATTTCACTTTGCTATTACAAGGAATCTGCAAGATACTGCATATCTGCATCATTAGTTCTACCTTATTCTTACATCTTCTATTTGAATAATACTTTGGTATTCCTCTTCCTTCTGTTTAGTCTTCTTTGTTTGGCTGGGCATATTGTAGCCATTGAAAGGCTTCCCCTGTTCTCTCAGTCATACTGTGTTGCTAATTTACTGTCCTTCACTTAGCCAGTGTTCCATTAGCACACTCCTGATGATCTGACAATCCTTATTCTTGGTATCTAAATTCCATAGATTATGATTGTTGCTCTAATATTATTGTAAATAACACCTGTTCTATACTATTGTAAATACTACACAACACCCCTCTGAGTTCCTAGCCCACTTCACAGTTTTCTGAACTCTATTACTGTAGTGGTTAACTCTATTCTCTCAGTCACTATACCTATTTACTATCCTTTATTCTCACCTTACCTCAGAATCTGACATCTCAAAACCTCACTGCTTTCTGGATCTAACTCACAACCCTTCCCTCCCCAAAAGAAACTTACTTTCATTACACCATTTCTAAAAAGTGACTTATTGGGTGGTACATCACGGTTAACACTCAAAGGATTTCCTATCTCTTCTTTACTGGCTGCTACTGTAAATAACATAGAATACTCCCTTGCTGTCTTAAACCATTTTGCCTTACCCCTCCAATGGATCGCAAAGAAGAATAGGCAGAAACAGTGAACATTAGGATACCCGAGGAGACTGCACCACTGAACCTCACAGGTACCCTACTACAGAAACTAACATCATAAACCCAGGGAGCCAGAACAGATCAATTTGAGAAGCTGAGGCTAATAAGAAAAGTCTCACAAACAATGGGAAGAAGAAGAAACAACCCCCAAATGAAAGGGAAGGAGGAAACATCAGAAAGAATGTTAAATGAAATAGAGGCAACTCAACTATCAGATGTTGAGTTCAAACCAGTGGTCACCAGGAAGCTCCAAGAGCTCACAACCAGAAACTACAAGGGAGCTACAATGAACTTGCTACAAACTATATCAATATGAAAAAGGAAACAGAAAATATCACCAAGGACCAACAGGAAATGAAAAATACAATTTCTGAACTGAAGAACACCGGAGAAGGAGTGAAAAGCAGGACTGATGAAGCAGAAGATTGGATCAGTGAGCTGTAGGACAAAATAGAAATAAAACACCCAGAAAGAGCAGGAAAAGGAAAAGAGGCTCAGAAAGAATGAAGAAGGATTAAGAGAAATACAAGAAAATATGAAGCATAATAATATCCAAATAACAGCAATAGCAAGGAGAAGAAGAAGAAAAAGGCATAGAAAACCTATCTGAAAAAGTAATGATGGAAAACTTCCCTAATCTGGTGAGAGAAAAAGTCACACATTCCAAAAAACACAGAGAGTCCCAATCAAGAGAAATCCAAAGAGGCCCACTCCAAGACACATAATAATAAAACTGTCAAGATTCCAAGACAAAGAGAATCTTAAAGGCAGCAAGGGAGAAAAATAAATAAATTACAAGGGAGTCCCGATAAGGTTAGTAACTGACTTCTCACTGGAAACGCTTCAAGCCAGAAGAGAATGGCAAGAAATATTTCAAGTAAAGAGAACTAAAGGACTACAATCAAGGATACTTTACCCACCAAGACTTTCGATCAAGATAGCAGGCCAATAAGCAGCTTTCCAGACAAAAGAAGTCTAAAAGAATACACTTCCACCAAACCAGCTCTGCAAGACATGCTAAAGGGACTGCTCTAAGGAAAAGAAGAAAAAGAGAGACAGATTCAGAGGAACACAGGTACGAAGATGACACTGAATAAGAACCTATCAATAATAACCTTAAACATAAATGGATTAAACACTCCAATTAAAGGACATAGAATAGCTGAATGAATAAGAAAGCAGGACCCACACATATGCTGCATACAAGAGACCCACAATAGGATGAAACACTTACACAGATTGAAAGTTAAGTGCTGGAAACAAATATTCCAAACAAATAAACAAAAAAAGAAAGCTGGGGTAGCAATATGCATATCAGACAAAATACACTTCAAAAGAAGGGCCATAAAGAGAGACCCAGAAGGTCACTTCATAATAGTCAAGGGGACAATCCACCAAGAAGACATAAACATTGAAAATATTTATGCACCCAATGTAAGAGCTCCCAAATTCATAAAGAAAATCTTAGAGGACTTCAAGAAGGATATTGACAGCAACATAATTATAGTAGGGGATTTTAACAACTCACTGTCAAAAAATGGACAGATCCTCCAAACAAAATATCAACAAAGATGTTGTGAGATTGAACAAAGCCCTAGATGAAATGGACTGAACGGATATATATAGAGCCCATCATCCCAAAGAAGCTAAATGCACATTCTTTTCAAGTGCACATGGAATATTCTCAAATATAGACCACATGATAGGACACAAAACAAGCCTCAACAAATTTAAGAAAATTGAAATCATACCAAGCATATTCTCCAACCACAAGGGAATGAAACTAGAAACTAACCCCAAGGGAACCCCCCCCAAACAATGAAAATCATGGGGTTTGAATAGCAGGTTATTAAACAATGAATGGGTCAAGAATGAAATTCTAGAAGAAATAAAAAAGTTTCTGGAAAGAAATGAAAATTAACTCATAACAACTCAAAATTTATGGGACACAGCAAAGGCAGTCCTGAGAGAGAAGTTCATAGTGATGCAGGCCTACCTAAAAAACGTAGAAACATTTCAGACAAACAACCTAACCCTATGCATACAAGAAATTGAGGAACAACAAGAAAGATAGTTCAGAGCAAGTAGAAGGAAGGATATAACCAAGATCAGAGCAGAATTAAATGATATACAGACAAAAAACACAATTCTTAGGATCAATGAATCAAGGAGCTGGGTCTTTGAAAAGATAAAAAAATTGGCAAGCCTCTAAGCAGGCTCATCAAGAAAAAAAGAGAGAGGACCCTAATAAACACAATTACAAATGAAAAAAAAAAAAGAAATTACAACTGACATCACAAAAATACAAAGGATTGTAAGAACTTGCTATGAATAACTATATGCCAAGAAACTTGAAAACCTAGGTGAAATGAACAAATTTCTAGAAAAATTAATCTTGAAAAACTCAGTGAAGAAGAAGCAGTAAGCCTGAAAAGACCAATAACAGCAGATGAAATTGAAGTAGTAATTAAAAAACTATCAACACACAAAAGCTCTGGACCAAATGGTTTCACAGGCGAATTCTATAAAACATTTAAGGAAGAGCTAACCCCTATCCTTCACAGACTATTCAAAAAATTCAAAAGGATGGAAAACTCCCAAACTCGTTTTATGAAGCCAACATCATCCTAATCCTGAACCAGATAAAGGTACAACAAAGTAAGAAAACTTCAGGCAAATATCACTGATGAACATAGACACTAAAATCCTCAACAAAATGTTGGCAAACTGCATCCAACAATACATTAAAAAGATCATATACCATGACCAAGGGGGATTCATCCCAGGGATGCAAGTATGGTTCAACATTCACAAATCCATAAATGTAATACACCACATAAACAAAGCAAAGACAAAAAACACATGATCATATCAATAGATGCAGGAAAAGCATTTTATTAGGTACAGCACCCATTTATGATAAAAACATTAAGCAAAGGGGGTTATAGAGGGAGAATTCCTCAACATAATAAAGGCCATATATGAGAGACCTACAGCCAACATCACACTCAATGGGCAAAAACTAAAAGCTTTTCCACTAAGATCAGGAGCAAGACAAGGTTGTCCACTTTCACCGCTTCTATTCAACATAGTATTGGAAGTCCTAGCCACAGCAATCAGACAAGAAAAGGAAATAAAAGGCATCCAAATCAGAAAAGAGGAAACAAAATGTCATTATTTGCAGATGGCATGATAGTGTACATAGAAAATCCTTTAGACAACCCCAAAAAACTGCTCGACGTATTAAGTGAATTTGTCAAAACAGCGGGGTACAAAGTCAATATCCAGAAATCAAAGGCATTTTTGTATGCCAATAATGAAACATCAGAAGCAAAAATCAAGAAAAAAAATCCCATTCGATATAGCAAAAAGTAAAATAAAATACCTAGGAATAAACCTAACCAAAGTGGTAAAAGACCTGTATGCAGAAAATTACACAACACTGAAGAAAAAAATTAAAGAAGACACAAACAAATGAAACATATACCATGTTCATGGATTGGATGAATTAACATGATCAAAATGTCCATACTACCCAAAGCAATTTACAGATTCATTGCAATATCTACTAAAGTACCAAGGGCCTATATCACAGACATACAGCAAACACTTCATAAATTTCTATGGAAGCATAAACGACCCAGAATAGCTGCTGCAATTTTGAAAAGAAGAGCAAAGTAGGAGGGATCACAATACTTGATATCAAACTGTATTATAAGGCCACTGTAATCAAAACAGCCTTGTACTGGCATAAAAACAGACACATGGACCAGTGGAACAGAATAGAGAACCCAGAAATAAGCCCAAGTCTCTATGGTCAATTAATATTTGACAAAGGGGGCAGCAACATAAAATGGAATGAAGATAGCCTCTTCAACAAATGGTGTTGGGAGAACTGGACAGCTACGTGCAAAAAAATGAAACTCAAGCACCAACTTACACCATACACAAAAATAAATTGAAGGTGGATAAAAGACTTAAATATAAGTTGGAACACCATTAAAGTCCTAGAGGAGAACGTAGGCAGGAAAATCTGAGATATTTCACAAAGCAATATTTTTATCGATTTGTCCCCTAGAGCAAGGGAAATAAAGAAAAACATAAGCAAATGGGATCTCATCAAAATAAAAAGCTTCTGCATGGCCAAAGAAAACAGCATTAAAATAAAAAGAGAACCAACCATATGGGAAAACATATTTGCCAATGATGCCTCAGACAAAGGTTTAATCTCCAAAATATAAAAAGAACTTGCACGACTCTACTCCAAGAAGATAAGCAACCCAATTAAAAAATGGGCAAAGGACTTGGACATACATTTCTCCAAGGAGGATATACAGAGGATTCAGAGACACATGAAAAGATGCTCAATATCGCTAGCCATCAGAGAAATGCAAATTAAAACCACAATGAGATACCATTTTACACTGATAAGAATGGCCATCATAAACAAAGCAACAAACAACAAGTGTTGGAGAGGTTGTGGAGAAAAGAGGAACCTAGTACACTGTTGGTGGGAATGCAGACTGGTACAACCACTATTGAAAGCAGTATGGAATTTCCTCAGAAAACTATAAATGAATATGCCTTTTCACCCAGCAATTCCACTGCTTGGTTTATACCCTAAGAACCCAGAAACACCAATCCAAAAGAACCTATGCTCAGCAATGTTCATAGCAGCACTATTTAAAATACCCAAGTGCTGGAAGCAACCTAGGTGCCCATCAATAAATGAATGGATCAAAAAACTATGGTACATTTACACAATGGAATTCTATGCAGCAGAAATAAAAGGAGGTCCTACCCTATGCTACAGCATGGATGGAACTGGAAAGTTTTATGCTAAGTGAAATAAGCCAGGTAGTGAGGGACAAATACCATAAGATCTCACCTTTATCAGGAACCTAAACAACAAGAAAAACAAGCAAGCAAAACATAACCAAAGATATTGAAGTAGAAAACAAGCTCACAGTAACCAGAGGAGAGAGGGGATGGAATTTCAGGGGAAAGGGAGAAGAGGTCACAGGAACAAATATAAAGGACACATGGACAAATCTAAAGGGTGTGTAAGTGGGAGGGAAGTGGGGAGCACTTGGGGAGTGGAATGGGATGGGAGTAAAAGACAGAAAACTGTACTTGAACAACAACTAAAATAAAAAAAAAAGACTTAAATATAAGTTGTGACACCATAGAGGTTCTAGAGCAGAACATAGGCAGGAAAATCACAGATATTCCATGCAGCAATATTTACACTGATATGTCCCCTTGAGCAAAGGACATAAAAGAAAGAATAAACAAATGGGATATCATCAAAACAGAAAGTTTCTGAATGGCTAAAGAAAAAAGCATTGAAATGAAAAGAGAACCAACTATCTGGGAAAACATATTTGCCAATGATACCTCAGAAAATTGTTTGATTTATATATAAAAGGTTTGATTTATATAACAAAATATATAAAGAACTCACATGACTCCATTCCTAGAAGTCAAGCAACCCAATTAAAAAATGGGCAAAGGACTTGAATAGACATGTCTCTAAGGACACACAGAGGATTCAGAGACATATGAAAAGATACTCAACATCACTAGCCTCGGAGAGATGTAAATTAAAACCACAATGAGGTACCAATTCACAGTGGTGAGAATGGCCTTCATAAATCAACAAACAAGTGTTGGAAACATTGTGAAGATAATGGAGCCCTAGTGCACTGTTGGTGGGAATGCAGACTGGTGCAGCCATAGTGGAAAAGAGTATGGAATTTCCTCAGAAAACTAAAAATGAAACTGCCTTTTATCATATTAATAAATGCAAAAAAAAACATTTGACGAACTCTAGCACACATTTATGATAAAAACTTTCAGCAATATGGGAATAAAGTAAACATACCTCAGCATAATAAAGACCATATATAACAAGTCTACAGCTAACATTTACTAAACAAGGAAATGATAAAACCATTTTCTTTAACATTAGGAAAAAGACAGGAATGCCCACTTTCACTACTCTTTGTCAACATAGTACTGAAAGCTCTAACTGTAGTAATTGGACAAAGAGAAGAAATAAAATCATCCAAATTGGAATAAAGGAAGCAAAACTATCATTATTTGCAGAAGACATGATTTTGTATGTAGAAAACCTTAAATATTCCAACAAGAAAATTACTAGTACTTATGCTTGAATTCAGTAGAGTACCAGGATACAAAATGAATATTCAGAAATCAGTTGAATTTTTATACAATAACACACTACCAGAAATGGAATTGAAGAAAAGAATTCTATTACAATTGCATCAAAAAATAAAAATACCCAGGAATGTGTTTAACCAAGGAGGTAAGAGATCTGTACTAAAAGATAAGACACAATAGAAATTGAAGGAGATATGAATAAATGGAAATTCATTTATTCATATATGAATAAATAGAATAAATATACCCTGCTCATGGAGGAAGAATTAACATCACTAAAATGTCCGTACTACCTAAAGCAATTCTATAAATTCAACACAATTCCTATCAAAATGCCAATGACATATTTCACAGAACTAGATGAAGTCATGCAAAAATTTATATGGAACCACAGAAGACTTCAAATAACCATAGCAATCTTGAGAGAGAGAAAAAAAGTTGGAGGTATCTTGCTACCTGATATCAAACTATACTACAGATCTATAATAACCAAAACAGTATAGTACTGTCATAAAAATGAACATATAGATCAATGCAATATAATAGAGAACCCAGAAACAAACCCATTCCTATATGGTGAATTAATATTTGACAAAGGAAGCAAGAACATACAATTGGATAAAGACTAGACTGTCTTTTGGAAAAACTGGGCAGATATATGCAAAAAATGAAACTAGACTGCCTTATGACACACCATACACTCAAAATGAATTAGACACCTAAAATGTGAAACTCACTATGGTCAACTAATATTAGAAAAAAGGGGGAGAAACATAAAACAAAATCAAAATAACCTCTTCAACAAATGGTGTTGGGAGATCTGGACAGGTACATACAAAAGAGTGAAACATGACCATCAACTTACATCATAAACAAAAGTAAACTCTATATAGATAAAAGACTTAAATATAAGTCCTGACACTATGAAAGCCCTCGAAGATAACATAGGCAGGAAGACCTCAGATATCCCACACTGCAATATTTTCAGTGATATGTCTCCTAAAGCAAGTAGGAGATAAAGGAAATAATAAACAAATGGGACTTTATGAAAATGAAAAACTTCTGCATGGGTAAAGAAAACATGAGCAAAATGAAAAGGTAACCAAACGTATGGGAAAATATATTTGCCAATGATACCTCAGACAAGGGTTTGATCTCCAAAATATGTAAAGAACTCACATGACTCCAGTCCAGGAAGACAAACAACCCAATCAAAAAATGGGCAATGGACGTAAACAGAGACTTTTCCAAGAAGGCCATACAGAGGGCCCAGAGACATATGAAAGGATACTCAGCATCACTAGCCACCAGAGAAATGCACATTAAAACCACAATTAGATACCTTCACACTGATCAGAATGGCCATCATAAACAAATCAACAAAAAATAAGTGCTGATGGGGTTGTGGAGAAAAGGGAACCCTAGTACATTGTTGGTGGGAACACAGACTGGTAAAGCCTCTGTGGAAAACAGTATGGAACTTCCTCGAGAAACTAAAAATGGAATTGCCTTTTGACCCAGCAATTCCAACACTGAGTTTATATCCTAAGAATCCTGAAAAGTGTTCATAGTACCACAATTTACAATAGCCACGTGCTGGAAGCAACCTAACTGCCCATTGGTAAATGAGTGGATCATAAACTATGGTACACTTACACAATGAAATACTATGCAGCAGAAATAAAGAAGGATCTCCTACCCTCCATAACAACATGGATGGAACTGGAAAATATTATGCTAAGTGAAGTTATCCAGGCAATGAAAGACAAATACCATATGATCTCACCTATAAGTGGAACCTAATTAACAAAAAAAACTGGCAAGTAAATATAGCCAGAGACAAACAAATTGACAACAAACTGACAGTACCCAGAGAGGAGGGGAGAGAGAAATAACATGGGAAAGAAGGGAAGGAACATAAATGAACATGAATGAAGGACCCATGGATGGAGCCAATGGAGTATGGGGTTGAGAGTGGGAGGTGGGCGTAGGTAGGGTAGGGGTAGTGGTGGTTGGAAAATGGAGACAACTGTATTTGAACATCAATAAAAAAATAAAAATAAAATGTGAGACTCAAAACCATAAACATCCTAAAAGAAAACACAGGCAGTAAAACCTCTGATATTTCTTATAGCATTATTGCTTCTGATACATGTCCTTGGGCCAAGGAAACAAAAAGTACACACAAGGGACTACGTAAAACTAAGTTATTGAAATGCTGTGAGGGAGGTGGCAATTAGGTAGGTGGGAGCTGAGTCCACTTCCCCTTGCACACAGGTGGAACACTTAGCTGATCTTTTGAAAAACAGAGGAAACAGCCAATGGTATCCCAGCATATATGAAGGTTGGAGGCCAAAATTGTAGAGGTAGTTGAAAAACAGATGGCAAGGAGATTGCTATGGGATGGTAAGTTCTCTGGGACCAACATGGGGACCAGGGCGGCTACAGTACCAGGCCCAGGATTCTTGGAAGAAAACCAGGTCCACAGCTCCCTCCCCTGCCAAACAGGGAGGATAGAGTGCCACCAGGATGGACCTGGATGCTTGAAGTTGCTGGGGGGAATAACAACAAAGTGGCAGATGCACAGGGGTGATGTTCAACCCCTGACCCTATGGATGCTGGTTGGGTCCTTACCAGAGAATTGGGGGAACCAGGTGATGCCTGGAGAAGGGAGAAGAGTTGGGCTGTGATAGACCCTGACCCAGATAGTCTCTGATCTGGCTGGAAAGTTGGGTTGTGTGAGAGGCCAGGCACTTACTAGGAGTGGCAAGCTTGAACAGGAGGATTTTGCTGAAAAAAAAAAAAAGGCTCTCAGTGACTGTTTAGGGAACTCTCCTAAAACACCGTCCCCATTGCCTTGTCTGCACTCCACAGCCTCTTCAGCCACAGCCTTGACCTCACTCCTGCCACTGCAGCAGTGGAGGCCAGGCATAACTGCAACCACAGCCTTGGCCACAGGCCTGCACTCGCCACCACAGTGGCCAAGCTCCCACCTCAGCCACCACAGCCTTGGCCATGCTCCTATGCCACCCACCATGACCATGGCCACGCCCCTGCATCCTAGCCTCAGCAGTGGAGGCAGCATGCCTGCTCCCAGTTGCCCAGCATCTCAGAGGCCATGACTGCACCACCACCTCTACTATCACAACTGCACCTTCAGTGGTGGAGGCTGCACCCCCTGCCACAGCAGCCCCCACCACTCCAGCAGTAAAGGAGGCACCTGCTGCTGAGTGGCTGGGCTGGCACCATATAAGGAAGGAGGAGGCACCCCCGCAGAGTAAAGCAGCAGGGCTCAGGGAATTAGCAGTCCCCAGAAAGACTTAACTCAGTAGGGGACCTGAACTACCCTGAAGAAACTTTGAGAGTGCTTAGCACCTAGGACAGCAAAAAGGGAAAAGGTGGTGTGTGAGTTGCCACTATTAGTTCACCTCAAAAGTGGCACAACTGGGAATTGAAAGTGTCAGCCTGGAGCAGGCAGGAAGTGGAGCCTGACAGTGAATGGAGGAACTGGGCTGGGGGCTGGGCAACTATAAAGAGGGTAGCTCAGACGGGGCCTACATCCTCACAAAACCATAGGAAGGGAGAGAAGCAAAGGTCAACCCCCCTCAGACTTTGTCACCCAGGAAGACCAGTAGTATTCTCTTCACCTGTTTACAGTCAGCAGGAGGCTTTTATTTATTTATTTATTTTTTCCTCAAGTGAGACAATAAAACAAGGAGCTGTAAAATGTCCAGAGATAGATGCAAAAAGGGATCCCAAGGCAAGGCTAATCCCAACAACTGAGGAACTAGAAGAAATTTTACTTTGCTATTCCAGGGAACTTGCATGTTATTGTTTATTTTTCTTGTTTTTTTTTTCATTATTTTTACTTCTTTTATTTTATGAATATTTTTATTATTCTTCTTCCTGTTTAGTTTTCTTCATTTTATTTCTGTGTCTAATTGCATTCTTTGACTGGTTTTTCTTATTCTCTCTTTCACACTTTATTTTAATTTTCACTTCTATTCCAGTAGCACACTACTCTAGTTCATGTACTTCCTATTCTTGTTATTTAGATCATATAGTTTCTGTCATATGGTTGTTGTTACAGTATTATTGTAAATAACTGTTGTTCCATACAATTGTAAATACTACACAGCACCCCTCCCAGATCTTAGCCCATTTTCTATCTTCCAGAACATTATTACTGTTGTGGTTAACTATATTCTCTCAGATACCATGTCTATTTTCTATTCTTTATGCTCACTATATCTCATTATCTGACCTCCCACAAGCTGTCTATTTTCTGGATTCATCTCACAAACCTTCCCCCCTAACAAGAGTATTGCCTCTTTTCCACAATTTCTAAAAAATGGTTAGTGGATGAAATATCACAGTTAACACTATACTTACCCAAAGTATTTCCTATCTCACCTCTACAGGTTGTTACTTTAAATCCCAGAAAATACACTCCTCCTATCTTAATCCATTTTGCCCTCCCTCTCCAACTAATCACATAAAAGAGTAGGTCAAAGCTGGGAACACCAATATACCTGAAGAAAGAGAGAATCCAGAAACAAAAGAACCATCAATGGATAATAAAGGAAGATGGCAGAGAGTGAGTGAAAGCCACACTAACCTCCAGCAAGGACCAATCTGGAATACAACTAAATGGTGGAGAAATTATCCAAAACAAACAACTGAACAATAGCAAGAGAGAAGCCTCAAAACCTCAGACAAACAGAAGAACCAGTTTTGACACAACCTGTCTGAACCGACACAAGAGAATACAAGACATGGTGAGCAAAGTGACCCACAGTCAACTACCTGAAGCGAAGGATCGACCAAAGACCCCAAAACAATCAAAACACAAATAAATGCAGAGATCCAACCTAAATGACAGCTCAAGAGCAGCATGTTCAGGAGATCAAGGAAATTGTACCCCTGAATCTCACAGGTCTCCTACCATTGAAATTCACACCACAAAACCAGGTAGACAGAATAGATCAATATAAGAGGATTCTAACAAGAAGAGTCTCACAAACAATGGGAAGACAAACAAAAAAAAAACACAAAATATAAGAAAAGAAGAAAGCCTCAGAAAGAATGCTAAATGAAATAGAGGCAAGTCAACTATCAGATATTGAGATCAAAGCAATGGTTATAAAAAAGCTCAACGAGCTCATAGAGAATTACCAAAACCTACAGGGAAACTATGATGAGCTCACTGAAAACGGTATCAACATGAAAGAGAAAATAGAACCTACCAACAATGGCCAAGAGGAAATGAAGAATACAATTTCTAGTTTGAAGAAAACAGTAGAAGGAATCAAAAGCAGGCTCAATGAAGCAGATGATCAAATTAACAAGCTGGAGGACAAGGTAGAAAAAAACATCCAGAAAGAGCAAGAAAAAGCAAAGACTCAGGAGGATAGAAGAGGTGTTAAGGGAAATGCAGGACAACATGAAATATAATTATATCTGAAAACATGGATACCAGAAGGTGAAGAGTAAGAGCAAGGGATACAAAATCTGTTTGAAAAAGGAATGATGGAAAACTTCCCAAATTTGATGAGAGAAAAAGTCACACAAATCCAGGTAACACTGAGTGTCCCAATCAAGAGGAACCCAAAGGGACCCACTTCGAGACACATCATAATTAAAATGGCAGAATTCCAAGACAAAGAGAATCTTGAAGGCAGCAAGGGAGAAGAAGGAAGTAATATACAAGGGAACCCCAATAAGGTTAGCTGCTGACTTCTAAATAGAAATGCTCCAAGCCAGAAGGGAATGGTAAACAAAATCCCATGTAATGAAAAACAAAGGCCTGTAACCAAAACTACTCTACCCAGCAAAGCTATCAATTAAAATGGAAGAACAAATAAGGAGTTTCCCAGACCAAAGAAGACTCAAAGAATACACTTCCTTGAAACCATCACTGCAAGATATGCTAAAGGGACTGCTTTAAGAAAAGGGAAAGAAAGTGAGAGAGAGAGGAACACAGGTGCAAAATATGTCAATGAATAAGTACCTATGAATAATAACTCAAAACATAACGCATTAAATGCTCCAATCAAAACACATAGAATAGTTGAATGGATAAGAAATCATGACCCACACATATGCTGCCTACAAAATCCCAACTGCAGAACAAAACACCAGCACAGACCGAAAGTGAAAGGTTGAAAAAATAAATTCCAAGCAAATGGATGGGGAAAAAATCCAGGGTAGTAATACTAATATCAGACAAAATAGACTTCAAAATAAAGGCCAGGAAAAGAGACCCAGAAGGATGCTTCATAATACTCAAGGGAAGACTCCAACACGAAGTCATAAACATTATAAACATATATGCATGCAACATAGGAGGACCCAAATATATAATGAAATCTTGGAGGTCTTCAAAAACGATATTTGACAGCAACACAAATATCGTAGAGGACTTTATCCCATTGTCAAAAATGGATAGATCTTCCAAAAAAAATGTCAAGAAAGATATTGTGTCATTCAACAGTATCCTAGATCAATTGGACTTAACTGAAATATATAGAACCTTTCATTCCAAAGAAGCTAAATATACATTCTTTTCAAATACACATGTAACATTTTCAAAGATAGACCACAAAACAAGATAGGCTTGTTTTGGGCCCACATGATAGGGCACAAAACAAGCCTCAACAAGTTCAAGAAAATTGAAAGCATATTAAGCATTTTCCCCAACCACAAAGGCCTGAAACTAAACCAACCAAAAGGAAAAAACTAAAAACACTCAAATTCATGGAGAATGAATAGCATACTTTTAAATGATGAATGACATTAGAAACAAAACAAGGAAGGAATAAAAAAAGTTTCTGGAAGCAAATGAACATGTTCTCACAACAATCCCAAACTTAAGGTACACAACAAAGGCAGTCCTGAGATGGTAATTCACAGCAATATATGTCTACCTAAAAAAGATAGAAACATTTCAAATAAAGAACCAATATATTCTGGTTTCTCTTTACATCATATAAATATTTCAAATAAACAGCCTATCTCTATACCTACAAGAACTGGAGGAATAACAACAAAGACATCCCAGAGTTAAGTAGAAGAAAGGAAATAAAGAAAATCAGAGCAAAATTAAATGACATAAAGACTAAGAGCACAATTCTAAGGATCAATAAATCCAGGAGCTGGATCTTTGAAAATATAAATAAAATCAATAATTCCTTAAGCAGACTCATCAAGACACAAAGAGGACCCAAATAAACACAATCAGAAATGAAAGAGGAGAGATTACAACTGAAACAATAGAAATACAAAGGATTGTAAGAAATTACTATGAAGAACTATATGCCAAGAAATTCGAAAACCTAGGTGAAGTGGACAAATTTCTAGAAAAATATAATCTTCCAAAACTGAATGAAGAAACAGGAAGCCTGAACACATCAATAGCAGCTGATAAATTTGAAGCATTAATCAAAAAATCCTGGCACACAAAAGCCCTGGACTAGACAGTTTCACAGGAGATTTCTACAAAGGATTTAAGAAAGATCTAACCCCTATCCTTCACAAACTATTCCAAAAACAACAAGACAATGGGAGACTCGCACTTTTTATAAATCCAGCATCATTCTAATCCCAAGACAAGATAAAGAAGCAACAAAGAAAGTAAATTTTTGGCCAATATCACTGATGAACATAGATGCTAAAATCCTCAACAAAATATTGGCAAACCGCATCCAGCAATTCACTAAAAAACTCATAAACCATAGATAGTCAAGTGGGATTCATCCCAGGGATGCAAGGATGGGACAATATTTGCAAATCAATAAACATAATACATCACATAAACATAAGCAAAGATAAAAATCACATGCTCATAACAATAGATGCTGAAACAGCATTTGATAAAGTACCACACCCATTTATGATAAAAACACTCAGCAAAGTGGGGATAGAGGGAGCATTCCTCCACAAAATAAAGGCCACTTACAAGAGACCTATAGCCAACCTCTTACTCAAAGGATGAAAACTAAAACTTTCCCACTAATATCAGGCACAAAACAAAGATGTCTGTTCTCATAACTCCAATTCAACAGAATATTGGAAGTCCCAGCCATAGCAATCAGACAAGAAAAAGAAATAAAAGCATCTGAATTAGAAAGGAGGAAGCAAAACTGTCATTGCTTGCAGATGACATCGTAGCATACATAGAAAACCCTATAGACTCCACCCAAAAACTACTTGATGTAATAAGTGAATTTGGCAAAACAGTGGAGTAAAAAGTCAATATTGAGAAATCAAAGGCATTTTTATACACCAACAATGAAATATCAAAAAAAATAAATCAGGAAATAATCCCATTTGATATACCAACAAGAAAAATAAAATACCTAGAAATAAACCTAACTAAGAAAGTAAAAGACCTGTACTCAGAAAACTACACAACACTGAAGAAAGAAATTAAGGAAGATACAAATAAATGTTCTTGGATTGGAAGAATTAACTTCATCAGAATATCCATATTACACAAAACAATTTATAGATTCAACACAATTCCTATTTAAAGTACCAATGGCATACTTCACAGATATAGACAAAAGAAATTAAAAAATTATATGTTGTTGGGAAATGCTCTGTCTGGTTTCAGGAGTTGTAACTGCTCCCCACCCCCCATGGCTAGGGCTGAGTGAGCGACCTCCGGACTGTGAGCTACTGAGGAAAGAAACCTTATCTCCCTGGCAAGAGCACTGCTTCTGCCATCTCTAGCCCCCAATGCTTGGTTGGTTTGTCAGAGTCTATGGTTACAACCCCTCAAAGGAGGGTTAACCCAAGCAGACATGATCACTTGTGGGTGGCCATAAAGAAAGGACTCGGGGCTGCAGCAAAGTGAGGGCAAAGGACCCTCAAAACCCCTGGCTATTTTGACATAGCCTGAGTCCCCTTACCATTTGGGAGAAGCTCTGGGAAAAGTACTTCCTGGCTCTAATGCACTTAAGCATGAATTTTGATGGGGAGGGGGTACAGCCCTCTGCTGGCAAGAGCGGTTTCTGGGGTAATCAGGCATAAGAAAGAATTTGTGTAAGTCTTGTGAAGCTTTCTTTACTAAAAGTGCTCTCATTCATATGATAAGTGTCCGGGCAGGAAATGAGTGTGTCTCCTAAAGTTTTTGCAACCCCCTTACCTGACAGACGCTGACTCAGATTAAGCCCTCAGATTTCTTTGAAATGTAATATATTTGATCCTTGCCACCTGACATTGATTGATGAGCTTTACCTGTATCCCTGTGTGTTACAAACCTAATAAATACCATTAAGGTAAGGACTCATGGCCTTTCTCCCATGAGAGACTAGCCCCTTTCCTCCCCAAGCAAATCATGTCTTGGTAGTGTTATTTTCATCTGTGGCAGATGGGGGGACTTGTGCAGAGTTTCCCCCCACAATATGTAACCATAAATGATCCCAAAAAGCTGCAGCAATTTTGAGAAAGAAAAACAAAATAGGAGGAATCACAATATCTGATATAAAGCTGTATTACATGGCCACTGTAATCAAAACAGACTGGTACTGGCATAAGAACAGACACATAGACCAAATGAACAAAACAGAGAGCCCATAAATAAACCCAAGTCTCTATGGTCAATTAATATTTGACAAAAGAACCAGAAGTATAAAGTGGAGTGAAAATAGCCTCTTCAACAAATGGTGTTGGGAGAAATGGACAGCTCCATGCAAGAAATGAAAATTGATCAACAACTTATACCATATATGAAAATAAATTCAAGGTGGATAAAAGACTTAAATATAAGTCTCAATGCCATAAAAGTCCTAGAGGAGAACATAGGCAGGAAAACCACAAATATTCCACACAGCAATATTTTCACCAGTATGTCCCCTAAAGCAAGGAACAGAAAGGAAATAATAAACAGATTATTTTGTTTATTTGGGTGCTCTTTCTTTCTTTTTTTTTTAAAGATTGTATTTATTTATTAAGCTAGAGGAGAAGGGAGGGACAAAGAGAGGGAGGGAACATCAATGTGTGGTTGCCTCCCACATGGCCCACACTGGGGACCTGGCCTGCAACCCAGGCGTGTGTCCTGACTGGGAATCAAACTGGCAACCCTTTGGTTCACAGCCTGAGCTCAATTCACTGAACTACACCAGCCAGGGCTGCTCTTTCTCTCTTGGTGAGCCTGCTTGAAGGCTTACTGATTTTGTTTATCTTTTCAAAGAACCAGATTCTGAATTTATTGATTCTAAAATTATGCTTTTAGTCTCTTTGTTGTTTAGTTCTGCTCTGATCTTGGTTATTTTCTTCCTTCTACTTGCTCAAGGCTGTCTTTGTTATTCTTCTCTGAGTTCTTGTAAGTGTAGGGGCATGTTGTTTATTTGAAATGTTTCTATTTTTTTAGGAATGCCTGTATTGCTATGAACTTTCATCTCAGCACTGCCTTTACTGTGTCCCGTAATTTTTGGGATGTTGTGAGTTCATTTTCATTTGTTTCCAGAAACTTTTTTGATTTCTTCCTTGATCTCATTTTTGTCCCATTCATTATTTAATAGCATGCTATTCAATCTCCATGAGTTTGAGTGTTTTTTAATTTTTTCCTTGAAGTTGGTTTCTAGTTTCAGTCCTTTGGGGTCAGAGGAAATGTTTGATATAATTTCAATTTTCTTGAATTTGTTAAGGCTTGTTTTGTGTCCTATCATGTGGTCTATCTCTGAAAATGTTCCATGTGCATTTGAAAAGAATGTGTATTTTGTTTCTTTGTGATGAAAGTCTCTATATACATGTCAGTTAAAAAACTGGTACATTTACACAATGGAATTTTATGCAGCAGAAAGAAAGGAGCTCCTACCCTTTGCAACTGCATGGATGGAACTGGAGAGCGTGATGCTAAGTGTAATAACTTAGGCAGTGAAAGACAAATACTGTATAATCTCACCTTTGTCTAGAACTTAACCAACAAAATGAACAAGTAAGCAAAATATAACCAAATACATTGAAATTGAGAACAGGCTGACAGCAACCAGAGGGAAGAGGGGATGGGATTATAGGGGAAAAGTGTGACGGGTTTTCAGGAACAATTGTGAAGGACACAGGGGCAATAAGAAGGGGGTGTGGGAACAGGGGAGGGAGGTGGGGAGGGGTGAGTTTGTGGGAAAATGTGGGGGGAAAAGGCAGAAAACTGTACTTGAACAACAATAAAAAATGTTTTACAAAGTAAAAAAAATAAAATCAAGTAAAAGTCTTTTAAAAAAAGAATAAACAAATGATCTCATCAAAATGAAATATTTCTGTACAGCTAAAGAAAACACTCTTAAAATGAAGAGAACCAACTATATGGGAAAACATATTTGCCAATGATCCCTCAGACACATGTTTGATCTCCAAAATATATAAAGATCTCACACAAGTCCACTCCAGGAAGACAAACAACCCAGTTAAAAATTGGGCAACAAAACTGAACACACACTTTTCCAAGAAGGACATACACAAGGCTCAGACACATATGAAAGTTTGCTCAGTATACTAGCCATCAGAAAGATGCAAATTAAAACCACAATGAGAGAGTACTTCACACAGAATGGCCATCATAAACAAGTCAACAAACAAGTGTTGGAGAGGATGTGGAGAAAAAGGAACTGTAGTCCACTGTTGGAGGGAATGCAGACTGGTATAGCCACTGTAGAAAGCAGAATGGAATTTCCTCCGAAAACTAAAAATGGAACTGCCTTTTGACCTGACAATTCTACTTCTGAGATTATATCCTAAGAATCCTAAAACACCAATCCAAAAGAACCCATGCACCCCAATATTTATAGCAGACCAGTTTACAATAGCCAAGTGCTGGAAGCAGCCTAGATGCCCATCAGTAAATGAATGGAATGGAACAAAAACTATGGTGCATTTTCATTATGAAATACTACACAACAGAAAGAAAGAATGAGCTCCTGCCCTCTGCAACAGCATGGATGGAAATTGAGAGCATTGTGGTAAGTGAATAAGTATGTCAGTGAAAGACAAATATCATATGATCTCACCTATAAGTGGAACCTAATCAACAAAACAAACAAGCAAGCAAAATACAACCAGAGACATAGAAATTAAAAACAAACTGACAGAAACCAGAGGGGATAAAGTGGGGGAAAGGGAATTGTTTTCAGGAACAACTATAAAGGACACATGGACAAAACCTACAGGGGGTGGAATCAAGGGAGGTAGGTGGGGATGGTGGGAATGGGGCAGAATGGTGGAGAAGAAATCAGACAACTGTACTTGTATGATGTTAAAATAAACAAAGTAAATTGATATTTCTGCAGAGGGAAATTCCCTCCCTGGGAAAATGCATATTGCTGCAGTTTCTTTGGAGTGGATGTTTTTTGGTAAGTCTTGCTTTTACGAATTCACTCTGTTGAAATATTCATAAAATAATACAAAGATATGTGCATAAAAATTTTCATTGATGCTTCACTTGTAATAATAAGAAATTGCCTCCAGATGCATTGACAAACAACTAGTGAATTTCTAAATATAATATAATAAAGTCAAGAGACTTTTGGGAAGCTCTTATTAATAAGGAGAATCTATATTACTGCCATAAAATAATATAGATATGTCGTGTGAAAAGAAAGTTTCAGGACACCATATATTATGATTGCATTATTGAAAATATATGTGTGACTATTATAATGTATGCATTTATTGTTGTATTTACAACTAGTGTATATTACTTATTGAATAGTTATAAATATTCCAGAAATTATAGAATCTGAGTGATGCATATAGCGTCCTTGCTCCAAGCCAAGTCCTTCACACCACCTCCATTATCCATGCAAAACTTGGAAGAAGACGGATTTCCTTGCACCAGGTATTTTGAAAGGCAGTAGAAATGTAATAGTGAGCAAGAGACAACATCACTGCCTCGCTGAACTTATAGAGCAGTGAAGAAAATGGAACCTTAAACATGAAATCACACATCACTGTGAAATGTGCCACAATCCTAGCAATAGGACCATTGGAGAACCTAATTAGGCTTGAGATACCACAGAAGACAGCAAAGTTGATACCTGGAAGGTAAATGGGAGTTATTCAAGCAGAGGTGCTATCAGTTATGACTGGAGCAGAGATTACAAGAGACAAAAGTAAAAGGTATGTTTGGAGAGTGCCCAGAAGCTCATAAAGATCCTTAAATGCACCCTGGCTGGTGTGGCTCAGTAGATTTAGTGCTGGTCTGTGAACCAAAAGGTCATTGATTAGATTCCCAGTCAGGGCACATGCCTGGGTTGCCTTCCAGGTCCCTAGTTGGGGGTGTACAAGACAACTAATCAAAGTATCTCTCACACATTGATGTTTCTCTCTCTCTCTTTCTCCTTCCCTTCCCCTCTCTCTATAAATAAAATCTTTGAAAAAAATCCTTAAATGTCATCCAGAGAGTTTTAGTTTTATCCTCAGTGCAATAGAACTTTTAAGAAGTGTTTACACAGGTTTGTACAAGAGAGTAAAATAATGAGCTTTGTGTTTTTAAAAGATACACAGCTTTGGCCACATTGAATAATAGAATACAGACTTCATTTCCCCAGTATGGCTGACTGGAGACTTTGTAGATGCAATAACTAGATCTTGAATTAAAAATAGTTATATTCATGTATGTTCTAATTGCTGGGCTTTCAGAAAATATGAGAAAGGAAAAAGAAAACTGGCAATATTTCAGATCAGTGGTTCTCAAAATATGGCCTGTGGGCTCCTGTGATTTTCAAAAAACCCTAAGGGATTTCTTAGAGAGTCTGAAAGGTCAAAACTATTTTTACAGAAATCTGTTACTTGTTTTTTTCACTGTGTTAACATTTTCTCTGTGAACAGATAATGATGATAAAACTGTGTCAACACATTGACACAAACCAGTAGTCCCTTCAACTTCACACACATGCAATTTTTAAAAAATTCTAGTTTCTCATCAGAATGTCCTTGATAAGGCAGTAGAAAGAATTAATCTTATTAATTTCATCCCTCAAAAATCAATATTTCTAATATTCTCTGTGATAACATGGGAAGTACGCATAAAACACTTGGCTGCCCAAAGAAATAGGAACATTGTCTCAAAGAAGAACACTTGTAAAATTGCTTCAGATGTGAACTAGCCAATTTTTCCATGAGGCACCATTTTTTACTTGAAAGAACTGAACTATAATTATTCTGACTTGGGTATTTGTCAAATATTTCCTTGTAAATGAATGAGGTGAGTCTCTCACTTTAAGAAGAATTGATTAAATGATTAAATTTAAGCTTTCAAACAAAAACTAAAATTTTGGAAAACTTGTACCCCACATCGAGATTGAAAGCTTCCCAATTATTAAAGGCTTTTTGGATGTGATCAGTGACTTTTTAGCAAATGTGGGGTTTTGATATTGTATAATGCAATGCGTCAGTATCTGAAGATCTGTGTATAACTCAGTGAGCCACTATTATCCAAATCACTGATATATATCATATAAAATCACACTTGGGTAAGTTAGACCAAATGTATTTTTTATTGCTTTAATTTCTTTTTTATTTTAATATATTTTATTGATAGACCAAGTGTATTTTAATGTAACCAAGAACAAAATTTTCATTTATAAAAGTACAGATTCCAATAATATATAATTTAAATTTAAAAAGGGGGTTAAGTTACAAAACTTGATGTCTGATTATATGTGTCATAGAGGAAGAGGGGAGAATCCAGTATGACTAGAAAAGGAGATAACTTAGGGGAGACAACACATTCAGTTTTTATTTATTTATTTATTTATTTATTTTTTAGAGAGGAGAATGGAGGGAGAAAGAGAGAGAGAAATATCAATGTGTGGTTGCCTTTCACATGGCCCCCACTGGGGACCTGGCCCTCAACCCAGGCATGTGCCCTGACTGGGAATCAAACCTGCAACCCTTTGTATTGCAGCCCATGCTCAAACCACTGAGCTACACCAGCCAGGGCACATTCAGTTTTTATATATTGTGATATATTGCATTCTCTGCTCACACAGAATTTCCAAATGGAGATGTCTACATAAAGCCTGAAGCCCAAGGGAAAGGCAGGCATAATGAAACAAAGCATGAAGCACTTTGAAGTTTTTATATTTGACATATCTGAGGTTACAGATCAGTCAAATGTAAAATGAGGTTAATGATGCCTCACTGTGAGAGTTCCATGAAATGATGTATGCCAGTCCCGGACTGACTCAGCCCATGGTTCTCTACACATAATGTTTTGAACTTTTCTTCCTCCATTAAGAATCTCTGTTGTGCCTTGGCTGGTGTAGTTTGGTGGATTGAGCACAGGCCTGCAAACCAAACAACCGTGGTTCGGATTCCCAGTCAGCACACATGTCTGGGTTGCAGGCCGGTTCCCAGCGGGGGATGCATGAGAGGCAACTGCACATTGATATTTCTCTTCCTCTCTCCTTCCCTTCCCCTCTAAAGATAAATAAATAAAATCTTTTTAAAAATAATCTCTGTTGTTATAATGCCCTCTGCACTGACCTGTTTCCTTGGGCTTCTGAACCTCTTGCAACATTGGATAGCAAAATTTAGAGATAATCCTATTTAATAGATTATAAGAGATATTATGTTGCTAATGGCCTTGATGATTTGAAACACTCTCCACTATAATAGCCCATTCTGTCCAAATTGCTGACTGTGGACATTGGGTATGCATCTGTTCAAATCAACCCTCATTCCCCCTTAGGGATATTTTGATCATGCCTGGCTCATAGTAAGAGATTGGTAAAAGAAGGGCATTCCCCTTGAAGTGTTTTTCTGGCCCTTTTTATTAGATCAGGTGTTGCCATAAACCAAGCAATATTTCTTCTACACCATACCTATATTAACCAAAGCTATACAAGGAGATGAGAAGGAGAGAGGTTTAGGTAGACCAGAAAATCAGAAAGCTGTGGAAGACCAAGCTGTTTTTTATGGGCAAAATGATTGAAAATGGAATATTATGTTACTGATGGCCTTGATGATTTGAACAACCTTTGACTTTGCATCAGAAATTTACTGGAGAAAAAGGATACTAAACCTCTAACTTTTATGGTTGGTTTCTCCTGGTTCTCTAAATGGTAAAGTTGATTGGAGCTCTAGGGGTTGCACTGAAAAGCTCTCTAGAAGCCTCCAGATCTTCTCAATCCTCACATTGTCCCTGGAGTGATGCTGTGTGGGAAGAATGTGGGGGAAAGGCAAGACTAGAAGGTGCATTCTGGACAGGGTTGTAATGGGTTGTGATTTCTGATGCTCAGAATAATAGTAATGGCAATATAACTAGTAAAAAGGGATAACAAAGTATCTTTTTTTCCAGACTTAATGCTTTCCTGTCAAAGTTTTCCTCAGTCACAAGAAGAATGGAAAGGGAAAAAAAGAAAATCAGGAAATATATAAGGTGTAAGACACTGAAAGCCGTCTTCACAAATAGCTGTTTGGTGGTCTAAGGCCTGAGGGAATGGTTAATGGCAGGAAGCACTTCAAGACACTAGTTATAGAGCATAGTCCTTTGTGGCTGCAGCCAAATTTAGCAGGACCATTTGACAAAGCAGTTAAGATCCTGTTTGGGATGGATGTTCTGTGCAATGCCAAACTTCTTGGGCCTTTTCTCACACAGGGGACTCATTACCTTCTTGGCCTCCTGCTTCTTCATGATAGTGGGGCTACTATCACCACCTTTTACTTTGCCTTCTTTACCTTCAGCATCTTGGGCAGTGGGAAGAGAGAGGCCTACATCATTGTTATTGCTCCTTCTGAAGAAGCTGTTTTTATCAACTTTGTGCACATTTTATAATCTATTAAATATGCTTACCTCTAAATTTTGCTAAAAGATAATCAATTTTCAAAGCTAGAACACAATAAGAAACCTGTAGGTAACTATAACATAAACTAACCAAAAAATTAATATGTTTATTAGTAAATGGGTGCTTCATATGCAACAACACACTGCAGATGCCCTTTGTTGACACTTAATTCACTTCTCTAAATAGGAAAAGTGATTCCAACATTTTTCCTAGGTCATTTAAAATATAACTTTAATGCCAACAAAATGGATGATATGGATCAAACGGAAATATTCCTAGAAACATATATACTTCCAAAAGTCAATCAGAAAGAATCAGAAAACCTGAAAACATCAATTATAACTAATTAAATTGAAGTGGTAATTTTTAAAATCCCAGAAAAGAGAAGTACTAGACCAGATGGCTTCATGGGTGAATTCTACCAAACATTAAAAGAAGAACTAACACTTATCCTCCTCAAACTATCCAAAAAAATTTTATGAGGAGGAAAGAATTCCATGCTCTTTTTGCAATGCCAGCGTTATCTTAATTACAAAATCAGATAAATACACTACAAAGAAACAAAATTATAGGCCAATATTCCTGATAAATATAATGCTAAAATTCTTAACAAAAAATAAGCAAACTATATCCAGTAATACATTAAAAACGTTATACAGCATGATCAAGTGGGATCTTTTCCAAGGATGTGAGGATGGCATAATATTTACAAATCAATAATGTGATACATCAAATAAACAAAATGAAAGATAAACATCACATGATCATATCAACTGACACAGAAAAAATTAAACAAAATTAAGCACCCATTTATGATTTTTAAAAAACTCTGATCAAAGTGACAATAGACAGATGATCATAATAAAGGCCTCAACACAATAAAGGATGAAAAACATCAGGCAGCATCATACTCAATGAGCAAAAGCTAAAATTGTTTCCCATAAAAGCAGGAACAATACAGGGATGTCCACTTTAGCAATCATATTTAACATAGATCTAGAAGTACTAGCTACATTGATCAGATGAGAAGAAATAAAAAGCATCCAAATTGGAAATGAAGACACAAAATTGTCATTATTTCTCAATGGCATAATATACATAGAAAATGCTAAAGATTCCACAAAAAGTAATAGATTTAATAAATGAATTTGGGAAAGTAGCAAGATATAAATTAATATTCAAAAATGTATGGGATTTTTATGCATCAATAATGAACTATCAGAAAGAGAAACTAAGAAAACAATCTCATTTACCATTGTAAAAATAAATTAAGTGACTAGGAATAAGTTTAACCATAGAGGTAAAAGAGCTGGACCTAGACAACTGTAGGACACTAAAGAAAGAAACTTAGTAAGATACAAATAAGTGGAAGCATATAATCTATTCGCAAATTGGAAAAATTAACAGCATGAAAATGTCCATATCCAAAGAAATCTATAGATTCACAGGCACAAGAATAGATATATAGATCAATGGAACAGAAGAGAAAAACAAAAATCAACCCATGCCTTCATGGTCAACTAGTATTTGACAAAAGAGGCAAGAACAAACCTCTTCATTAATTGGTACTGGGAAAATTGGATGGGTGCATGTAAAGAAATTAAACTAGATCACCATATATTCAGACATGTCATGTAGCAATATTTTTGTTGATATATCTACTGAGGCAAGGGAAACAAAAAAAAATAATGAAACGGAACTACATCAAACTAGAAAGCTTCTACACAGCAAAAGAAATTATCAACAAAATTAAAAAGTAACCCACTGAATGGGGGGACATCTTTGCCAATAATATATCTGGTAAATGATCAACTTTCAAAATATATAAAAGAAATTATACAACTCAACACCAGGAACATACAAACAATCCAATCAAAATATGAGCAAAAAATATGAATAGACATTTTTCCAAAAAGGATATACAAATAGCCAATAGATATATAAAAAAATTCTCAAAGTCACTAATGATCAGAGAGCTGCAAATTAAAACTAAAATATGGTATCACCTCACAACTTCCAGAATGGCTATCATAAAAAAAATTAACAAACAAAAAGTGCTGGCAAAAATGTGGAGAAAAGGGAACCCTAGTGCACTGCTAGTAGAAAAGAAGACTATTGTGGCCAGTGTGGAAAACTATATGGTATTTTCTCAAAACATTAAGAATGGAACTGCCATTTGACCCAGCGATCCTCCTTCTAGTAATATATACTAAGAATTCTGAAACAACAATCAGAAAGAATATATATACACCTATATTAATAACAGTATTATTTACAATAGCCAAGGCCTGGAAACAGCCCAAGTGTCCTTCAGTAGATGTTTGGATAAGAAAGATATGGTATGTTTACATAATAGAATACTATACAACTATAAAAAGAAGGAACTTTTACCTTTTGCAACAACATGGATAGACCTGGACATTATTCTAATAAGGAAAATAAACCAGTCAGAGGAAAACAAATACCATATGACCTCACTTATATGTAAAATCTAATGAAGAATATACACTGATGAAAAAAATAGGACCAGAGACGTAGTTACATTAAACAGACAGACAGATCTCAGAGTGAAGTGTTGTAGGGAGGACTGGGAGAGATAAACTGAAAGACAAATATGCATATAGTGTCCATGGACAGTGATAAGAATGTGGTGAAGTCCAGGATGTCAGGGGCTGGGGGCGGGGCATGCAGAATGGGGAAAATGGGAAACAACTGGGAATACCACCAACAATAATAGAGTATATATAATTTGAGAATTCCTTAATATATCATTTTACTTAAAAAGGCTACATTTGGAAGTTCTGGCCAAGATGAAGTCATAAGTAGAAATGCTTCACTTCTTCACACAACCAAAGGAAGTATAGCAACCAATTTTAAAATAATAAACAACCAGGACTGCCAGAATATCAAGCTGCATGGAACACTGACAACCAAACAGTTAAAGAAACATTCACTCAGACCAGTAGGAGGGGTGGAGTTAGGCAGCCAGATGGGCAGAGAAGACCTGCAGCAAGGCAGTGGACCACTCATGTGAGGTGGGGCTGGCTGACCTGGAAACTAAAGACTCAAAGTCTCTTGCTATAAAATAATGTGAGGGTTATGAAGATGGAGAAAACTTCCAGTGTTACAGGAGAGTTCATTGGAAAGTGGGGCTAGGGCAGAGTGAGCAAGCAGCATTTTTCCCCCTCTGACCCCTCCCCCACAAAGAGCACTGTAACACAGCAAAGAGGGTTACCTGCCCAGGTAAATACTTAAGGCTCTGCCCCCTTACAATGTAACAGGTGTGTGGAGACAAAGAAATATGGCCCAAACAAAAAACAGATCAAAACTCCAGAAAAAGAGCTAAGTGATGAGGAGATAGGCAACCTATCTGATGCAAAGTTCGAAATATTAGTAATCAGTATGCTTACAAAACGTTTTTGTCAAAAAATGAAAGAAGAAATGAAGGCTACACAAAGTGAAGTGAAGCAAAATATACAGAGAACCAATAGTGAAGGAAAGGAAACTGGGACTCAAATCAATAATTTGTAACAAAAGAGACAAATAAACATCCAATGGAACAAAATGAAGAAACAAAAATTCTAAAAATTGAGGAGAGATTTATGAACCATGGGGACAACTTTAAGCACTCAAACATCCAAACTCCAGGGCTGCCAGAAGGAAAAGAGGAAGAACAAGAAATTAAACAATTATTTGAACAAATAATGAAGGAAAACTTCCCCAAACTAGTACAAGAAATAGACTTCCAGAAAGTCCAGGAAGCTCAGAGAGTCCTAAAGAAATTGGACCCAAGGAAGTACACACCAAGTCACATCATAATTACATTACACAAGATTAAAGGTAAGGAGAGAATCTTAAAAGCAGCAAGAGGAAAAAGGAGAGTTACCACAAAGGAATGCCCATAAAACTATCAGCTGATCTCTCAAAAAAAAAAAAAAAAAAAAAACCTTACAGGCAAGAAGGAACTGGAAAGAAGTATTTGAAGTCATGAAAGGCAAGGACCTACATCCCAGATTACTCTATCCAGCAAAGCTATCATTTAGAATGAAAGGTCAGATAAAGTGCTTCCTAATGACGTTAAGTTAAAGGAGTTCATCTTCCTCCAGCCCGTATCAGATGAAATGTTAAAGAGAGTTACTAAAAAAAAAGAAGTTGATCAAAACTGTGAACATTAAATACCAAGCTCACAATATCAACAACTAAACCTAAAAACAAAAGTAAAAACTAAGCAGACAACTGGAACAGGAACAGAATCACAGAAATGGAGATTACATATGGAGGGTTATCAGCAGGAGGGGTCAGGAGAGAATGGGAGAAAAGGTGTATGAAATAAGGAGTGTAAATTGTAGCTGACAAATAGAGAGGGAACATTAAGAATAGTATAGGAAATGGAGAAGCCAAAGAATTTACATGTACTACCCATGGACATGAACTAAGGGGGGTGAGTGCTATTGGGAGGGGCGTTGCAGGCATAGGGGAATAAAAGGGAGGTAAAATTGGGACAACTGTAATAGCATAATAAATATAATATATTTAAAATGAATTGAGACAAATGTAAGACTCAAAACCATAACACTTTTGTAAGGAAACATAGGCTTGAAAATATTTGATATTTCTCTTAGATATATTATTTCTGACATATGTTCTTGGGGAAAAAACAAAAGAAAAATAAACTAACGTGACTACATCAAACTAAAAAGTAAAACAATCAACTAATGATGTAATTAACAAAATAAAAAAGCAACCTATTGTATAAAAGCTATTCAACAATGATACATCCAAAAAGGGATTTATTCATTTTTATTTTTTTTATTTTAATTGTTGTTCAAGTACAGTTTTCTGTCTTTTACTTCCATCCCAGTCCACCCCTCCAGTGCTCGCCACCTCCCTCCCATTTCCACCCCCCTAGTTATTGTCCATGAGTCTTTTATACTTGTTCCTGTAAACCCTTCCCCTTTTCCCCTGAAATTCCCTCCCCTCGCACCTCTAGACACTGTCAGCCTGTTCCCTATTTCACTGCCTTCAGTTACATTTTGCATGTTTCATTGTTTTGTTATTTAGGTTTCTGTAAAAGGTGAGATCATGTGGCACTTGTTTTTCACCACCTGGCTTACTTCACTTAACATAATGCTTTCCAGTTCCATCATGCTGTCATAAAGCGTAGGAGTTCCTTCTTTATTTCTGCTGCATAGAATTCCACTGTGTAAATGTACCACAGTTTTTTGATCCATTCATTTACTGATGGGCATGTAGGTTGCTTCCAGCACTTGACTATTGTAAATTGTGCTGCTATGAACATTGGGGTGCATAGGTTCTTTAGGATTGGTGTTTCTGGGCTCTTAGGGTATAATCCTAGAAGTGGAAATGCTGGGTCAAAAGGCAAAATCTATTTTTAGTTTTCTGAGAAAATTCCATACTGTTTTCCATAGTGTTTGTAACAGTCTGCAATCCCACCAACAGTGCACTAGGGTCCACTTTTCTCTACAATCTCTCCAACACTTGTTGTTTGTTGTTTTGTTTATGATGGCTATTTTGACTGGTGTGAAGTGGTATCTAATTGTGGTTTTAATTTACATCTCTCTGATAGCTAGCAATGTTGAGAATCTTTTCATGTGTCTCTGGATCTTCTGTGTATCCTCCTTGAAGAAGTGGCTGTTCAAGTCTTTGCCCATTTTTTAATTGGGTTGCATGTCTTCTTAGAGTGAAGTTGTGTGAGTTCTTTACATATTTTGGAGATCAAAGGATTCATTGGCAAATATGTTTTGCCATATGGTTGGTTCTCTTTTTATTTTAATACTATATTTTTTAGCTATGCAAAAGCTTTTTATTTTGATGAGATCCCATTTGTTTATTCTTTCCTTTATGTCACTTGCTCTAGGAGACATAATAGTAAAAATGTTGCTTTGTGAGATATCTGAGATTTTCCTGCCTATGTTCCCCTTCAGGACTTAAACGGTGTTCCAGCTTATATTTAAGTCTTTTATCCACTTTGAATTTATTTTTGTGTATGGTGTAAGTTTGTGCTTGAGTTTCAATTTTTTTCACGTACCTGTCCAGTTCTCCTAACACCATTTGTTAAAAGGGCTATTTTACTCCTTTTTATATTGCTTCCCCCTTTGTCAAATATTAATTGACTTTAGAGACTTGGGTTAATTTCTGGGCTCTCTGTTCTGTTCCACTGGACTATGAATCTGTTTTTACACCAGCACCAGGATGTTTTTTATTACAGTGGCCTTGTAATACAGTTTGGTATCAGGTATTGTGATCCCTCATACTTTGATCTCCTTTCTCAAAATTGCAGCAGCTATTCAGGATCTTTTATGGTTCCATATAAATTTTTAAAGTGTTTGTTCTATGTTGTGAAATAGGTCATTGGTACTTTAATAGTACCATTAAATCATAAGTTGCATTAAATCATAAGTTGCTTTGGGTAATATGGACATTTTGATGATGTTAATTCTTCCTATACATTAACATGGTATATGTTTCCATTTGTTTGTGTCTTCCTTGATTTCTTTCCTCAGTGTTATGTAGTTTTGTGCATACAGGTCTTTTACCTCTTTGGTTAGTTTTATTTCTAGGTATTTTTTTCTGATATATTCAATGGAATTTTTGTCTTGATTTCTGCTTCTGCAGTTTCATTATTGATATACAAAAATGACTTCTATTTCAGGATATTGACTTTGTATCCCACCATTTTGCTGAATTCATGTATTAGGTCAAACAGTTTTGGGGTGGATTTTATAGGATTTTCTATGGTACACTATCATATCATCTACGAACAATGACGCTTTTGCTTCCTCCTTTCCAATTCAGATGCCTTTGATTTCCCTTTCTTGTCTGATCGCTGTGGCTAAGACTTCCAATACTACATTGTATAGAAGTGGTGAAAGTGGACAACCTTGTCTTGTTCCTGATCTTGTGAAAAAGATTTTAGTTTTGCCCCTTGAGTATGATGTTGGCGATAGATCTCTCATAGATGGGCTTTATTATACTGAGGAATGCTCCCTCTATTCCCACTTTCTTAAGTGTTTTTATCATAAATGTGTGCTGTACCTTATCAAATACTTTTTCTGTATTTATGGATATGAACATGTGATTTTTGTCTTTGCTTTTGTTTATGTGATGTATTACATTGGCTGATTTACGAATGTTGAACTTTCTTTGCATCCCTGGGATGAATCCCACTTGGTCATGGTGTATAACCTCTTCAATATATTGATGGATGAGGTTTTCCAGTACTTTGTTCAGGATTTTAGTATATATGTTCATCAGTAAAATTGACCTGAAGTTTTCTTTCTTTGTTGTGTACTTATCTGGTTTGGGGATTAAGATGATGCTGACTTCATAAAAAAAAAAGTTTGGGGGTCTTTCCCATTTTTTATTTTTTTCAAATAGTCTGTGAAGGATAGGGTTTGGCTCTTCCTTAAATGTTTTGTAGAATTCTCCTGTGAAACCATCTGGTCCAGGGTTTGGTGTGTCAGGAGTGTTTTCATTCTGCTTCAATGTCATCGGTTGTTATGGGTCTGTTCAGGCTTTCTACTTCTTCTTAATTCAGTTTTGGAAGACTATATTTTTCTAGTAATTTCTCCACTTCATCTAGGTTTTCAAATGTCTTGGCATACAGTTCTTCATAGTAATTTTTTACAATCTTTCTATTTCTGTGATATCAGTTGTAATCTCTCCTCTTTCATTTCTGATTGTGTTTATTTGGGTCCTTTCTCTCTTCTTTTTTTCTTGATGAGCCTGCTTAAAGGCTTGTTGACTTTGCTTATCTTTTCAAAATAGCAGCTCCTGGATAAATTTACCCTTAGAATTATGCTTTTAGTCTCTATACCATTTAGTTCTGCTCTGATCTTGGTTATTTGCTTCCTTCTACTTCCTCTATGCTGTCTTTGTTGTTGTTCCTTGAGTTCTTATACACGTAGGGTTAGGTTGTTTGTTTGAAATGTTTCTATCTTTTTCAGATAGGCCTGTATCCCTACGAACTTCACTCTCAGGACTGCCTTCACTGTGTTCCATAGATTTTGAGTTGTTGTGAGTTTATTTTCATTTGTTTCCAGAAACTTTTTATTTCTTCTCTAATTTCTTTCTTGACTCATTCATTGTTTAATAGCATCCTATTCAATCTCCATAATTTTGAGTGTCTTGGGGTTTTTTCATTGGGGTTGGTTCTAGTTTCAGTCTTTTGTGGTCAGAGAAAATGCTTGGTATTATTTAAATTTTCTTGAATTTGTTGAGGCTTGTTTTGTGTCCTATCAAGTGGTCTATCTTTGAAAATGTTCCATGTGCATTTGAGAAGAATGTGTAGTTAGCTTCTTTTGGATGCAGGGATCTATACATATCAGTAAAGTCCATTTCACCTAGGGCATTGTTCAACTCCACAATATCTTTGTTGAGATTTTGTTTAGGAGATCTATCCATTTTGGGGAGTTGGGTGTTAAAATCTCCTACTATAATTATGTTGCTGTCAATATCTTTCTTGAAGTCTTCTAAGATTTTCCTTATGCATTTGAGTGCTCCTATATTGGGTGCATATATATTTACAATGTTTATGTCTTCTTGGTAGATTGTCCCCTTGAGTATTATGAAGTGACCTTCTGGGTCTCTACAGCCATTTTTTTAAAGTCTGTTTTGTCTGATATGAGTATTGCTTCCCCGGCTTTTTTTTTTTTTTCTGTCTGTTTGCTTGGAAAATTTGTTTACAACTCTTCGCTTTCAGTGTGTAGTTCTTTGGTCCTAGGTGGGTGTCCTGTAGACAGTATATGTGTGAAACATGATTTTTTACCCATTCAGCTATTCTATGTCTTTTAATTGGAACATTTAATCCATTTACATTTAAGGTTATTATTGATAGGTACTTATTTATTATCATTTTCATATTTGTGTTCCTCTCTATCTCTCTCCCTTCCTATCTTTAAAGCAGACCCTTTAGCATGTCTTGCAGAGCTGGTTTTGTAGCGGTGTATTCTTTTAGACTTCCTTTGTCTGGAAAGCTCCTACTTGTCCTTCTATCTTGATTAAGAGACTTGCTGGGTAAAGTAGCCTTGGTTGTAGGCCTCTGATTCTCATTATTTGGAATATTTCTTGCCATTCTCTTCTGGCTTGGAGTGTTTCCATTGGAAGTCAGGTACTAACCTTATCGGGACTCCCTTGTACGTTATTTTCTTTTTCTCCTTTTCTTCCTATAAGATTCAATCTTTGTCCTGGAATTTTGGCATTTTAATGATGATGTGTCTTAAAGTGGACCTGTTTGGGTTCTTCTTCATTGGGACTCTCTGTGTGTTCTGGATTTGTGGGACTTTTTCTCTCACCAAATTAGGAAAGTTTTCCATCATTACATTTTCAAATAAGTTTCCTATCTTTTTCTCTTCTTCTCTTTCTGGTATCCCTATTCTTCAGATATTATTACAGCTCATATTGTCTTGTATTTCTCTTAATCTCTTTTCATTCTTTCTGAGCCTCTTTTCCTTTTCTTGCTCTTTCTGGGTGTTTTCTGTACTTTGTCCTCCAGGTCACTGATCCAATCTTCTGCTTCATTGATCCTGCTTTAGATTCCTTCTACTGTGTTCATCACTTCAGAAATTGTTTTCTTCATCTCCTCTTGGCCCTCGTTAATAGTTTCTATTTTCTTTTTCATGTTGATATAGTTTTCAGTGTTCATTGTAGGTTCCCTGTAGTTTCTGGTAATTCACTGTGAGTTCATGGAGCTTCCTGATAAGCGTTGCTTTGAACTCAATATCTGGTAGTTGGCTTGCCTCTATTTCCTTTAGCATTCTTTCTGAGGCTTCCTCCTTTCCTTTCGTTTGGGGACTGTTTACTTGTCTTTCCATTGTTTGTGAGACTCTTCTTGTTAGCCTCAGCTTCTTAAATTGATCTGTTCTGACTCCCTTGGTTTATGGTATGAACTGCTGTGGTAGAATACCTGTGAGATTCAGTGGTGCAGTCTCCTTAGGGTATCCTGGTGTTCAGTGCTTCCACCTACTCTTTTTTGGGATCAGTTGGAGGTGGAAGGCAAAATAGTTTAAGATAGTAAGATAACATTCTATACTATTTACAGTAGCCACCAGCAGAGAAGAGACAGTAGATCCTGTGGCTATTTATAGTGGTAACTCTGATATTCCACCCAACTAGCCACTTTTAAGTAAGGATGAAAAGAAGATAAGACTCTTTTTGGAGAAAGAAGAACTGTGAGTTGGATCTAGAAAGCAGTGAGCTTGTGGGAGGCCAGATTTTGAGGTAAGGTGAGAATAAAGGATAGTAAATAGGTGTAGTGTGTGAGAGAATAGAGTTAACATTTACAGTAATAGAGTTCAGATAACCGTGGAGGGGGCTAAGATCTGGTAGGGGTGTTGTGTAGTATTTACAATAGTAATGAACAGCTATTATTTATAGTAATATTACAGCAACAATTATATGACAGAATCTATGAGATCTAGGTACCAAGAATAGAGATTGTTAGACATTCCATACTGTATTATTGGAACACAGGTGAAATGAAGGACAGTAAATTAGCAATACACTATGAAAGAGTGAACAGGGGAAACCTTTCAAATGATACAATTTAACCAGCCAAGCATAGAAGACTAAACAGAAAGAGGAGGAATACAAAAATATTATTCAAATAAAAGATGTTAGAATAATGAAAAAATAATAATACAGATATTCAATATCTTGAAGGTTCTCTGTAATAGCAAAGTGAAATTTGGTTCTCTGTCTCATCTGTTGGGGTGCCCATTCTTTGGGTCCAACTCTAGTCTTTTCACAGTTCCGGTTTTTTTGTCTCATTTGTGGGTATTAAAAAAAAAAGCAGACTAAGAAAGGAAAAAGAGATAAAATTGGAAAGAAAAGAAGAAAGAATAAAACAAGAAACAAGGAAAGAGAAGCAAAAGGAATTGAGAGATAAAAATAATAATAAAAATTTCAAAATAAAAAATTACTTTAAAAAAAATCAAAGAAACAAAACACAAAAACAACAACAAAAAAATAACCTCTTGCTGGTTTCAATCTGGCCAAACCAGTTTTTCTGTTCTTGATGGCTGCATCAGGCTGAGGGGCGGGTTTACAGGTTTGGGCTCACAGTCTTCTGAGGTGCGCATTCTCTCTCCAGGTCCCTGGGTGTGGTTCCCGGGTGCTCCTCAAAGCTCTCTCTCCCCTGGTTGTGAGCACATTTTCCTGGCCAAGCCACCTCCGGTCGCACGGGCTCAGGCACACACTTTTCTTAGGGCTATGCATGGGTGCTCACAGCACACATGTGTTTGCCACTCAGTCCTTACTCTCCTCTCTGCGCCTTCAAGCAACTGAGTCTCTCCCAATGCTGCCCAAACCCTGCTTGGCTGGGGAGGGAACACAGACCCAGCTCTTGTCCAGGAGCCCTGTGGCCCGCCCAGCAGGCCCCAGGCCTGGGGCTGCAGCCTCCCTGGTCCCCACATTGATCCCTGGGCCCTTATTGTCCTCAAGCACTCTCCTTACCATCTGGTTTTTCAATGTCTACTACAATTTTTGATCTCCTATTTTCTTATGTGCTGTGGTACTGTTGGCTGTCTGCTCTGTTCCTCCATAGATCAGCTAGGTTTCCCTCCCATGTGCAGGGGTAAGTGGAATATGCTCCCCCTTACCTAGCCACCATCTTCTCTTGACTCCCCAATAAGGGATTCGATATGCAAAATTTATAGAGTTGATACACAAGAGCCACTCAAAAACAAAAAGCTATTCTAAAAATGGGCAGAAAACCTGAATAGACAGTTCTCCAAAAAGGAGTTACAGATGGCCAATAGACATAAAGTAATGCTCTATGTCAATAATTATCAGAGAAATGCAAACTAAAACCACAGTGAGATATAACCTCACACCTGTCAGAATGACTATAATCAACAAATCATCATACAACAAATAGTGAGAATGTGGATAAAAGTTGACCCTAGTGTAATATTGGTGGGAATGCATATTGGTACAGCCACTTTGGAAAATAGTATGGAGTTTCCTCAAAAAATTAAAAATGCAAATGCCTTATGTCCCAGCAATTCCACTTCTGGATAATAACCAAAGAAAGCCAAAGCATTAATTGGAAAGAATGCATGTACCCCTATATTTTTTGCAAAATTATTTATGATAACCAAGATGTGAAAGCTAACTAAATGCCCTTTAATAGACAAGCAAATTTTTAAAAACATGGTACATATAACAGGTGGACCCAGGTAGGTTTTCAGTTGCTTGTATGATAAAAGACATGTAGGTTATGTTTATTATAATAGCTTTATTAACTCAAAAGAATGTCACAATGCAAATGTAAATCTATTTTTCTTCACCCTTCTATGCAATAGGATATTACTCAGCCATAAAAAATTAATGAAATCTTACCATTTGTAACAGTATGCATGGACCTACAGGATTTTTTGCTAAGTGAAATAGGTGAGACTGAGAAAGATGAATATATTATTTCACTTATATGTCAAATCTAAAGAACAAAATATAAACACAATGGAAAAATACATACAAGTAGATAAGAGAGAACAGACTGATGACTGCCAGAGTGAAGAAGGCTGCAGAAACAGGGTGAAAAATATGAAAGGATTAAAATGTACCAATTGACATTTAAAAAATAGTCATGGAAATGTAAAGTACAGCATATCAAATATATTCAATATTGTAATAAATATTTGTGGTGCTAAGTGAGTGTGGGGAGTATGGGGAGGGGGAATCACTTTATGAAGGATATGATTGACCATAGTATGCCTGAAACTAATAAAAACAATATTGAATGTAAACTGTAATACAAGTAGAGATATGTACACCATTTCTTTAAAAAGAACAAAAATAATGAATCAAAAAAAATATGTTATATTTACACAATGTAATGCTATGAAGCAGAAGGAAAGAAGGAACTACTACCATTCATGGCAGCATGGATGGAACTGGAAAGAACTATGTTAAGTGAAAAGAGCCAGATGGTGAAAGACAAAAACCATATGATCGAGGAGGAAGATGGTGGCGAGGTAGGAGGGAGCAGAATCCACTTCCCCCTACACATGGGAGAAAAACCTAGCCAATCTATGGAGGAACAGAGCAAACAGCCAACAGTACCCCAGCATATATGAAAGTGGGAAACCAAAAATTGTAGCAGACATTGAAAAAACAGATGGTAAGAGAGTACTTCAGGACAATAAGGTCCTAGGGACCAGTGCAGGAACCAGGATGGCTGCAGCCCCAGGCCCAGCGCCTGCTAGGTCTGCCACAGGTTTCTTGGGAGAGAGCCAGGTCAACTGCTCCTTCCCTGTCCAAACAAGTTTTGAGCAGCACCAAGAGAGACCTGGTTGCTTGAAGTGGCAGAGAGGGGAATAAGGACTAAGTGGCAAAGTCACAGGAGCTATGAGCACCCATGGAGTCTGTGGAAGCCTGTTGGAGAGAGTTGAGAGTCTGACCCTTACAGGCCCTGACCCCGCTAGGCACCTATCTGACTGGAGAATTGGGTTGTGTGAGAGGCCAGCCCACTATACAGAACAGCAACTAGAGTAGGAGGAATTTCTCAAAACAAAAAAGTGAAAAAAGACAGACACTGTTTGGGGAATTTTCCTGTGCTTTAGCCTCCTCCCCACCCAGCAGGGCAGCATTTCCGAGTTGGCAGGGGAAGCACTGCGCACCCCTATAGCACTGGGAGGTTGCACACCTGAACACTTGGGGCTGAGGCAGCCTGTCCCAGCACATGCGTGCATCCCCAACCCAGGGAAAGTGTGTTCTGAAAAGGCCCAAAGCCCACAGCACTAACTCCAGGGAAAGTGCTCTCTGAGGAAGAGCTGGATCCCACACCCAAGGCCCTTCGGAGAGGCTCCAGGCTAGCTCCAGGGAGAGTGATAGACTAGCACTGGGGATAGTTCATGCGAGGCTGACTGAGTGCTGATCTGGAACAGAGAAAAGCCCCTCAGCCTGCTGCAGCCAGCAAGAACAGAAAAACCGGTGTGGCCAGCTTAAAACAAGCAAGAAGTTTTTTTTTGTTTGTTTGTTTATTTGTTTTAAGTTATTTTTTAGTTTTAGCTTTTATTATTTTTATCTCTCAATTCCTTTTTCTGCTCTCTCCTTCTTTCTTGTTTTATTTCATCTTCCTTTCTTTCCAATTTTATCTCTCTCCTTCCTTCTTTATTCTGCTCTTTTTTAAAAATACCCACAAGTCAGACTAAAAAAGCCTGTAACTGTGAAAAGATCAGAGTTGGGGCCAAAGAGGGAACATCCCAACAGCTGAGACAGTGAGACAAATTTCAGTTTGCTATTACAGAGAACCTGCAAGATATTGCATATTGTTATTATCATTATTTTCATTATTATTACATCTTTTATTTTAATAGTATTTTTGTATAACTCTTCTTTCTATTTAGTCTTCTTTGCTTGGCTGGTTAAATTGTATCACTTGACAGGTTTCTCTTGTTCTCTCTTTCATAGTGTATTGCGAATTTACTGTCCTTCACTTCACTTTTGTTCCATTAGCACCCTACTCAAGGTTCAATACTCCCTATTCTTGTTATCCAAATCACATGGATTCTGTCATATGATTGCTGCTCCATTATTAATGTAAATAATAGATATTCCATACAAGTGTAAATACTGCACGACCCCCCTCCGAGGTCTTAGGCCACTTCATGGTTTCCTGAAGTCTTATTACTGCAGTGGTTAACTCTATTCCCTCACACACTACATCTATTTACTATCCTTTACTCTCACCTTTCCTCAGAATCTGACCTCCCACAACCTCACTGCCTTCTAGATCCAACTCACAACCCTTCCCTCCCCAACAAGAGTCTTATCTTCTTACCGTCCTTTCTAGAAAGTGGCTAGTTGGGTGAAATATCAGAGTTAACATTATTTATAGCCAAAGGATCTTCTATCTGTTCTCTACCAGCTGCTACTGTAAATAGCATAGAATACTCTCTTGCTGTCTTAAACCATTTTGCCTTTCCCCTCCAATTAATCACACACACAAAAAGTACATGGAAGGTGTG